>JAODUO010000196.1:235000-357500 GCA_025642075.2 Ridgeia piscesae
GCTTCAGTGAGCGGCCAACCATGTCTAGACCCTTCAGTAATCGGCCAACCGTGCAGGAAAACAATTCCGAGGTGACATAATTTATTACCTGTCTTTTTAATGTTATGTTCCTTCTGTGACCCATGTCAAGAGGTCACAAAATCATATTCAGTTTATCAATTTGTTCAGAAGGATTGTGCATAACTGCATATCGAATTACGCAGTGACAAGGAATATGATGGCCTACATTTTACGTATATAATTTTTTTTAAGTTGTAACCTTAATTTGTTTTATATTTCCAAATCATTGTGGGTTTATCATAATTTTTATTACATTTGTTACCTCCATTTAATGAAATAACATTATTTATGTATTGGCATATACACACCTACCATGATAACCAAAACATTGTGAAATGCAATACTGAACTGAACTGAATGTGGTAATTATAGAAAATATAATATTCAATAAAGTATACTGTACTCACATTACATTTGGCCAACCAAACAAAGACTATCATAGCAGACCAGATCAAAGTTGATTTTAATGTTGTATCTAGATATGTGATACATAAAAGAATATAAAACTCCAGGTTTCAACTGGTCCTGTGATGTCAACATACATAACAACTTAACAAGTTTGATTAAAATCAGATATGTTCGTAATCAAATGTCACAAGTTTGCTTCAAAACTAGTAGTTAAAACAAATCTTGCCACACAATGCCAGTCAACCAGTACATTGGTAGCACCTTATTGGTAAAGCACATATTTGTAAAACCATGTATAGTAATAAAATCTTTATTATCACACATTAAAATAGCAATGGTACAATATCTTAACACAACATATTGATAATATTGGCTATATAATGTATAGGTAACACCACCTATTAGTAATATCACATCCATCATTATTCAGACATACAGGTCAAAAAATTTAAACTTCTTGAGACGTAGATTCCCAGGTATAGCGGATGATATTAGCAACATCGCATATGTTGTAGCACAATGCGTTGGTAACATATATTGGTAGCTTTACACATACAACATATTGCCTATTGGCAAAGCCAGATATTGGCAAAACCACACAGCAACACCACAGATGCATTGACATGTTACAGTGTTGTAATTCCACAAAAAATGCAGGTAAATCATTGGCCGTTTAAGCAAGGAATGGTTTGTCTTTGATGTTTTGTGGCGAGACGGTTTCACCGTGGGTGTTTCTGCAATACGAGAACTTGAAGTCTTGCACTTTTTTACCATCCAAATTACATTCAAGAGTTTCATGCCTCAGTGTACTCTAGACATATGTCAGTGCCTTGCATTCCCCTAATTATCGGCTGCACTATTTATATATTTGTCTAGCCTAACAGTTCCCACTGTTTACCAATGATATGTTTGACACTTCGGTAATTCATATCGGTGCCTCTCTAATCAGGAGCGACGTAGTTTCAAAGTTCCTGACGAATTTGCTTGACACCAGAGATGCAGATTGGAGTCATGTTCTATTTAGAGATACCAGTTGGCATTATGCTGTCATGAGTTGAAGGACGACGTGAGACACAGTATGTTTTTATCCTGTTTTACTGATATTTTATGTTGTTTAAATTAAGTAGACACAAGTTTCTTTCTGCTCTTCCAGAAATAGACTAAACTATAGGACGGTGTGATAATAATCAGTATCGGTCTACAATGACATTGGCAATACAATGCACATAAAACACCACTTTTACTAATAAGGTTAGTTAATGTACGACCAGTGTCAAATAATGTGTATTTTACCAATTTCAGATGCAAACGAGGCATTTGAAATTACAACCAACTGTAACAAAGTGTTCTAACTTCAAACATGGGCGGGCAAAACTGTTTTGATTTTACAAATATTCTCAAGCAACATTTTACTTTTTTCAATACTTCTATCGTAGTTTGTCATCTAAGTTACCGTACTACACGATTCTAGTTTTCAACGAAACCGGAAGACTCTACCTCGCCGGAACACCTTTTACGATTTTCGAAGTGCCGCTTGTAAATAATGATGGATGTTACACCTGGTTCAGTGGCGAGGTGCCGCAAAGCACAATGGTGTTAGCACTGCATAAACAGCGTCCAATTCATCCTATTGTCTTCACCTCGCTGAGCGTTTATGTATGACGAAGTCTGATGACCTCACAGATAGATGCGTAAAGAGGTTGAGGCGTGAAGACTGAGAGCCGATTAGTGGGCTACCTCGCTCACTGACCGTCCAGTTGTCGTGGGAACAACTCCTGGTGACGAGATCGTGACGAAAGCGCCGAATTGCGATGCAACTTTGGAGAAACTTGTAAAGCGCACACACAAGTGGAGTGACATCACACAGATATGTTCTCAACTCCACATCAGTTTCAAGGATGGTCCCTATCGTGGATGCCGGAGTCACCCGGATCCGCTTACCAAGTAAGGAAGACACGGAGCTGTTACTGTTTAGAAGATACTATTTCTTTACTATTTCTGCATATATTTGGCCTGTAACACAATATCAGTTGTGGCTAAAACTTGCTGTAGCTGTTGTGATGACTTTGATATCGTAATCAGAACAGGCATAAGGATTCACTTCAGGTGATCAAATTGTGTTAAATTATATAGTAAAAATTCTTTAAATACTAACTTTGTAAAGTCTGATGACCAAGAAAACACTGATTTATCTGTGAGTTCGAGTTCTGACCAGGGAAATTTGGAATTATCTGTATGTTACTGAAGTGAAGAACGTGAGATGGGTGATATGGTTATATTGCACACATGCCGTTTGTATGTCTTTCATGTTAATACAACAGTGTTTAACTAACAGTTGTGAATGTTAACATACAGTGATCATTTACTTATAATTTATCAGTTAATTAATTTTTTTAATGTCCTTTCAAAAGCAAACAACCTGCTCTGTACTTTGAAAATTCAGCAGGAAAGATGAAGACAAAGTTGTTTTATATATGTTATCAGGAAAACAGGAACGTTTGTTCCTATAATCAAATCAAATAATCGGTATATAATCTAAGTTGTTATTATGTAATATTATTCTGCTATAAAACAAAAACAGTAAATACAATTATAAATAGCACAATTAAACAGTACACAATAAAAACTTGATGTAAATAGTACTAAATAGTATGGGACAGTAAGCTAACTCCTAAATCCACATTTCTTCACTATTACTCATCCTACGTTTACCTACGAAGATAACAATATTGATTCATTATGATTATACAAAACACACTTCCATGATAACAGTTACTACACAATTTCTTGGAAACAGTTGGCCATCATCACTAGAGCACATAATCAATACTATTTTGTGTGTGTTATATATATTATATTACATGTCATAATAAATCAATTTCCAAGTACTTTCTAATATTTAGGGCAGCCGCACGACTCACAAAATAGACAAAGGAGGGCAAAATGCAGTATATTTCTAGAAACATGACAGTTTTGAACTTCACAATATTCAGTAAAAAAAAACTGTTGTGTTTCTAGAAATATATTATTGTATACAAATTATATACTATGATCAAATTACAATGTTAGGAGAGAAGGGTTGATATTACAGAATAATAGATCTCAGATACTGTGGAAAGGAAGCCCATGGCCAGTGTGTGATGCCCCCACTGTTGTGCTGTGTACTGGGGTAATTACCCCAGTTTGTATGAGGTGTGGACAGGCCATTATTTGCAGTAGTCCTTGTGTATTGTCCCAGACTCACTGCTGAGTTTCTCTCACTGGGCAGTTGTTTGCACCTCTTTGTAGTCCACATAATGGAATCACAACTACTTTACTTTAAAGTACTCACAGGGCAACAGGTTTTAACTGTGTGTGTGTGTGCGTGCGTGCGTGCGTGCGTGCGTGCGTGCGTGCGTGCGTGCGTGCGTGCGTGCGTGCGTCGTGCGTGCGTGCGTGCGTGCGTGCGTGGGTGGGTGGGTGTGTGTGTGAGAGAAAGCTATTTTCAACATGCAGTGTACAATTCCTTTCAAACTGGAATGTGTTCTGGTGTTTGAGTTGTAATGCCTACATACAATAAATTGGATACAATAATTTATATATATATATATATATATATATATATATGTAATGTCCAATAAAATAAAAATAGTAATTAAAAAATATTATTTTGAATTAGTAAATAAATAATCTAAGACGTCCTTTAAAATGATCAATTATATACTAAAATAATATTATGTTAAACTAATAAATTAATATTATATCTCTGAAATGTCCTTCAAAAGTATAAACACACACACTAGGGTGTTTGCTGGACCCTCCCATTGGCTCCTGTTCCCCTATAGCTTCCTCACTTGCTGTGGCTGCTTCAGGAGGTGTGAAGTCATCCGCCTGACAAGTGATCACTTATATGGCCAGTAGCAGGTGATTTATGATCAGTTTAATGCATCATTAACCAACAACATTGTAAATGCCATCTAAACTACCAGTAAGGAAGGCGTCAGAGCAAATGCAAGCCTGTAATGGTATTACATAAAGACACAGGTGAAAAGATATGGATATATCACCATGGCAGGTACAACTATCGTTGCAATGATAGCATTTGATCAAGTATTGCTGTGTCATTTTTCATCGTACTGACACGATTTGCAATCTGATGAAGTTGTGCCGTTTTAACGGTGTGGTTTTGTGGTGTTTTCACCACCCAGCCGGGTTCATCTATTATTAACTGATGTGGCATTTCTGAATCTTTTCATGCACATCTTATGAGATGTTGTCACTTTATGACAGTTTGCATACAGGAAACATATTTGTTGGGAGTCTTATCAGGTTTCTTGTAAGTTGGGTAGTTATTGCAGAATCTTGTTACAGATGGTGGTATAATCACTATGCTATGATATCAACTAGTTAAATGTGTTTTTATAAAGATTGTTATGTGATATAATTTGATTATTAGCTCTTTCATATCAACCATTAATTGTGATAACCATTTTTAAATTGTGTGCAGACAAGATAAATGTAATAGTAAAAATAAACATATGTAGGATACAAAGTCACTGTTGTAAAATATAATGTAATTTTGCCCATCTTGGTCACATGTTAACAATATTTATACAATTGTATGTGCATTTTATTTTACGTAAACAGTAGGAGACAAATTTTTTATGTCTCTTGCCAATATTTTAAAAAAGAAACAATATCTTTGTATGCAAGTTTTGGTACACACCACGCAAACTGTTGACATGTTGAGTGTAATACTTTGTGGTGATTATGGCCCAAGTTGCTGCTCTTTCATGTCATTCAGCATGTAGAAAATACATTGTTGTGTTCTTTATAATACTTCAGTACAGACATAAATACTTTATCCTGCCTCTGTTGATAAAAACAGTCATCCTGAGAATGAAACACACAGCAGAATGGGTTAGTAATTATGATTGTAGTTGTAAACGTATTAGCACAGCTGTTGAATGAGCTGTGCTTTATGAGGCAGGGATGGGAAGGGTTTATCAGTGACATGATATGTTATCTGGTGTTAGTGGGAGGGGGCGTGTTCCCTCACCCTGTGCCTCCCTCTGCCTGGTCCAGTAGTCCCACACTTCTCACAGGTTGTCTATACTTAAGGTGCTCTATGAGTGAGGCTGCATGCAGCATAATTATTTTTGATAACCTTCATCTACAGATAAGGTAAGCACCGTTTAGTTGTTTTATTGATTACCGGGAAAATTTCAGAAGCATGTCCTCTATATTATCTCCATAATTAAATCAGTTATATGAGAAGGGATATCTGTAAGTCTACCTTAGGTAGGGTTTTGCACTTTCCATATGTTGTGTTTTTCATAGGACGTATATAAGCATAAATACTTTAATAAGAATATACTTTTTAACAATAACTTTACAAAATATAGATTTTTTCTTCTAAAGATCATGAGCGTAAAATATATTATTTTATACATAAAACAGAAATAGTTGAAACAAAATAGAATAAAATGCCACATAATTATGTTAAAACTTGCCATGTCATCCTTGTCCTTATTGTCATATCATTTGTAATATTGTCATGACCATGTCTATGTTTTCATGACACTGTCCATGTTGTCATATCATTGTCCATATAATCACAGCATTGTACTTTCTGTCACAGCATTGTCCATATTATTACAGCATTATCCTTATTGTCACCACAGTGTCCATTGGTCAGGGAAGCTGTGACACTCTATCCACCATCACACATGGTAACTGTTCAGTCCATAGGACCAGATGGGAAGAGTTCATTTGATGTCGTCCAGTAAGCCACCTCTAATTGGGCATTGTAGACCTGGCAAGGATCAGTAGTCATTGAGACCCAGCTTACCAGCTTACCTGTCTTACCAGATGGTGATTTTTAATTGATGTCCATTCACTCTTTTTGGACACCCTCAGCCCCCCACAGTTACTGTTACAAACGAAATCGCACTGTCATCTCTGGTAGAGAACTCATCCCATTTTGATGGCTACAATGTTTGACAGACTTCATCATTTGTGGGCTGGTATTGGCGGCACACATTGCATGCTTCGAGGTTGTTAGGGCAGAGGAAAATAATGAACCTAATCATTCCTGTTACCAGCCTCATGCATTGATGTTGTCGGGCAAAAGTTCTGGTCACCGTGTTTGTGGGGAATCACTATTTGCGACATGACGTAATGGAGTGGAGATAGAGTGACGTTATTAAAAGGTCCGTCCACTATTCAGATTTTTCTTTGTCTGTATTGTGAACAATTAAACCAGCCAGGATGATCTGATCATTGACCATGGTGCAACAGCTTCTTTGTGAAAATGTAGTCAATAACTGCTGAAATAATTGCTTTAAACAATTGAATAATTCTTAAGAGATCTAGTCAATATTGTTAAAAATCATCAGATCTGTGTGATAATCAAAACCAAATCTTTATTATTTCAGTAAATGTTTTTGTCATACATCCCCAAATAATAAATGATTTCCCTACTATAAATATATATGAACATCATCAAATGTAATGGTCTAAATCAACAAGGAACCATGCAGATCATGAGGAAAATTTTATTGTTCATGATGGTGACTATGTGACATATTATGATGTCATTTTCAATTAGCCAAAATAAAACAGGGGACCATGTAGTTAAAACAAATAAATACAGGGATCTAAGCAAATCAGCATGTTTTATAAACACATATATATTTTTTTACAATTAATGTTACATGTCCTTTGCAATATTTCACGATGTTAACAAATAATCTAAGTGTTGTAGGTGATTAATCAAACGATTGCATTGATATGCTTGCAGCAGACACCAATCCACCAACATGGTGATTATTTTAATCTTTCACTGACCAATGATGCACCTGTTAGCTTCTTGTCGTAACACCAGGAAATATCATACAACCAGCTTCACGGTACAGCAGATAACAATTCTGATCGAGATCTTTCATCTATTGTCTTAGATTTCAACAGTGCGATATTCTGCTGGAATAAAGAACGATTTTATTACACTTTGTACACTGATTTCTTTACCAACATTACGGTATCAGAGAACATATCATTTGACATCAATGACTTAATTTGGCATTTAATTAGAAGCTACAAAGGTATCCTGAACGTTATGTTCTGTTCAAGACATGCAAGACTACGTTGTGAACCAAATCTGTGACACTTGACTTTTGTGAATCGATGCTTCGATAGGGTATGAGCCAGCTGGGATCACATTCCTGATAATATTGAAAACTTGGACTAAGTAACCTTTTTAGAAACCCATCAAAAAATTATTACATTCACACGAACGACACACATACACTCTCGAACAATGTCACGATAGATGCAATTACACAAGTGTTTAAATACCAAATATAAACCTGCGGCCAATTCGAAACACTTGCAGATTTCTATAAAAGCCCTCCATGGCAAAATGTAAACGCAAATCGGAACGCTTTCACAGATTTCCGAATTACGCAAAACACCATCTATCTTGCAGCAATGAGCCAAGAGAAATTGGCAATCAATGCGATGGGTGGATGGCGGGTTTGTTCAATCACCTGTCGAGTGCGGGCAGGTAAGTCTCGGCTGCCATTTGTCTTCCTCGGAGCAGGTGGGAGCTGCCAATGTTGCCACTCAGCAGTGATTTTTAAAGCGACAACCATCACCGACTGAGAGCCCCGGTCACGCAGATGAAAGGATAATGGATACAGCCTGTTTGACAAATCCCTTCCTGCGCTTGCGTCATTAATAAAATCCTCGCAGAAAGGCGAATCATCGAAATTGGACGTCGCCACTGCCGTTGCTGCGACACGTACGCCGAGAAGCGAAAGAACAGTTAAGCAAGAAAATTAGAGTCGTTACGTCCACCATGCAGCTGTGGGTCGCAACTACTTGTTGTAAATAGATGCAATCAACATGCTCTTAATATTAATGGTGGAAAAGCTGGCTGTGGTGACGGCGGCACGCGACCAGGTTTCTCATTAGCGGCTGGGCGTTGTTAGCAAAAGATTTGCTGTGGCACACCTGACACTCGCTGCAGTAATGGCCCCTCGCAGGGGCGAGGATCGTAATTTTGTCTGGGTCTGCTGCAGCCAGGCAGCGCACACGACATTGTGGAAGGCGTCTTTAATCAAGTGCCCTCGCACGCCTTCAAGGGGACTCTTTAGCGCTGTTAGTGTTGACAGTGTCGAGTGGTCGCCATAGCACTAGAACAATGGCAGCAGGCGACAGTCAAAGAGTTTGTCACACCTCTCATGGTTGTTGTGTGGGTGCGTGCATGCGTGCGTGCATGCACGCGTGTGTGCGCGCGTTTATGTGTATGTGAGGAATTGAAAGATGTCGTAAATTTGATCTTCCATTGTAAGGTCTTGAGAGCATCTTAAAAAATGATGTTGCTAATCAGACATTTTTTATTTGATGTTACATTTGTGAGGGTTTGGATGGTAAATTAGCTTTTTCTCCTTGGCAATATATGGAAGGAGTTTATTCAATTCAATAACTTTATCTGGAATATTACATCCATAAAGAATGACCTGACTATAATGACTAGAAACTATAAGTAATATTATGTATACAGTGTACACCGTATTTCTCCACTGGTGATACAGTGGTGATGGGTATAATGCATCACTGTTCGCAACACCTTGTAGTATGGCATAGTCCAACTATGCTACACATGAGCATTTTTACATCTTTGTCATTATGTGAATGGTTAGCCAGATTCTCATAGTGAATTCCACATATTCACAATTTTGTGTGACAATGTCACACTATCAGTAACATTAGTTAGAGACAAATTACTATTATTATTCATCTTAATTTCTTTCCCAAATGCTTTGTCATGTTTACATAAAAGCGAATCTTTTCTAAGTGCATCTTCATTGTCTCATATAAACATCATTGATAAAATAGTGCAATTTCCCAAATGAACTGGCTTATAAGAATGGATTCTTAATTGATTTGATTTGTAAGAAATTGACTCCATAATGTTTTGCAAACAACAAATTTACAGAAAAGATATCTGCAATATATTAGTGTGTGTGTTTTTCCATGTATTCTACTAATAACCTACATAATATTGTTTAAGAAGTAGTAGCACAGAGTGAATAACTATTTTTATTCAGATAAATAACTGAATCTGTGATACTCAATTCTGTTTTGTGGCATCCAATATATATATATATAATTATTGCTATCTATCAGAGTAATTACCTGATGTGTATGAGGACCCATACCGAGGACCCCACTGAAAAAGAAACAGTGTATATTTTAATAACCTGCATTGCAATTAGTTTGGCTCTCCTGAATAAAGATATCGTATTATTATTATTAATAGTATTATTATGAAGGCTTTAGTTGTAACTGTGTCACACCTTTTCGTAGAAGCAGGTAATAGATGAATGCCACTCATAATCATGCCGCCATTGTGGGATGGTTTCGCTAGACCATGAAACCATCAATTACCAAATGCAGATAAGCTCAAACTTTATTCACACCAGTAGAATGCCTAACCTATGTGTGTTGGTAGCGACAGCAGACAGCAACAGCAGTGGCTGTGGCAGCAGAGCAGCTGACAAATGATTTAGCAAGATTGAAAGAGGCGCCCATTAAGATAATGTACCGGAAAAAAGTCCGACTTATCCTTTGAACAAATGGCGTTTGCGGTTTACCGGTCTGTGGAGTGAAGCCATGAAGGCTCGGGGCAGGTGAATGATTTCCAATCTCCCAATCCCTGTCTTTCCAATAATCTCTGCTGTCTTCCTGCTAATTTCCAGACCTTCGTTCTTCCTTCAGTTTGACGATTGTTACATCTGGCTCCCGTGTGTTTCCATAGGTATATGAGAAACCTACCAGTTCCACATATAAACTTAGTAGTTGTATTTGTGCTGTCTTCAATTTTATGGGTTTTGGTGCGATTCAGTAGTCTTCAATATACCTATATGTAGAGGATAATTTCCACTAAAAAATGTGTTTGAATTATAATAAGTAATTGTGGCAGTTTGTTTGCATTCATTGTTTGGCATGCATATATATATATATATATATATATATATATATATATATATATATATATACATTAAATTATATACTATATATATATACATTAAATTATATACTATATATATATACATTAAATTATATACAATATATATACTGTATATAATTTAATGTATATTATAATCTTGATAGGTATTGTTCTGTGATATACCCCAACATTTACTGGCAAGTTATTATTTTGTGTGTATCAGAGGCTCAACTCTTGGTGCTAGGTTTGAAGCTTGTGAGTTACCAGTAAAGGTTTCACTGAGTTTTTTAGTGATGGGGAGGGATTTGCCAATTTTGAGGTTAGTTTCAGTAACAAAATGTTGTTGGGAAAGAGATAATCTAATGGACCAGGGATATCAAAAAGGCAGAAGATTAACTAAATAAGATGATGGTTGAGTAGAAAAGGCACAGTATGCAATAATGTAATATTAGCTTATTTGATAATATTAAATACACATTTTTAGTCATAATTTTGTATGTGATGTCAGAGCTATGTATCGCAGAGCAATTGGGTGTAAAGTCAATCCATTGGTACCTTCTATGTGTGGGGTAGGTTGTCAGCAGGGTAATTTACCAGATGACGATGATGGATCACGCAGTAGATCCCCCCCTGCTCGAAGCTTCGCCAAACTGCCAGCAGATATATGTGGAAATAGGAGCTGTTTGACAGCATTGGACACAGGCGAACCACCACCACTAAGTTGAATAACATAATCAACATAATGACGATGGGAGCAGACTGGCAGATAATTATATCTGGCTAGGAGGTAATCATGTAATCACACAGGTGTTGGGTTTAAAAGAACGGCAGCGCTTTGAATCAAAGCGGCTGACTTGGCGCATGTTACTCATTTGTTGCTGTGTCGCATGCCCGCTGCCACTGGTGGCCGTGATCGAGTGGTCACTGTCACTTCAGGAAGTCGTGTCTTGGTGCCGCTGCCAATTCCACTAGCGATTGCGTAACGGTTGTTGCAGGAAGTTGCCACCGGATGACGCCTCAGGGTAGCCGGTCCTACGGATGTATGTCCTCAAGGCTTGGCTGCATTATGAGCATCGCTGGCAGGCTCTGCAGCAGGTGTCAGATTTGCCAAACACCACTTCATTACAAATTCGGATTAGCAGTCGTCTCAATTACCATGTGGTGCCCCTTTTGGGCTGAGAAATCATCAATTCTTTACCTGTAATGGCACACCAAATAGCAAGGTGTCACTGCCATGTGTGTAGTGTATGTCTTGAGAGATTAAGCAGAGATAATCTGCAGACAATGGTTGCACTCAGGCTGAAGATGTTGAACAGAGATTTCAGCCTTTGCTTTGCCCCAAACCAGTCCCTCTTGTCTCTTGTTACCAAGCCCCCTCTTGCCTCAGAACTGGGTGGTCTACTGCTTAATGTTGCGTAACTCTTACATCCCTTGCTGCTCTTCACAACATCCTTCATTCTGACATTTACTGGTAGTTTTAAACCCACACTTTGTACCATCAGGCGGCACAAAGCTAAGCGGTTGAAAAACGCCAGTTCTGGTGTACTGGTTAGTTGTTTGAAAAGTCATGGAATTGTCAGAAAAGGCACTGAAAATACTGTCACCTCAGCATTGTTCCCTGTTGGTGCCGGCCAGTTTTGCCACAATATTTCTACTGTCAGTGTGTGCAACCACAAACCATGACGTTATTGTGTCGGGCAGACCTTGAGGGGAACAGTTCGTGGAGGTACGAATTACACCTCATCAGTGCGGCAATTATATCTTGCAGGAACGCGGCGAAACGGTAAAAACTGTGTTGCATCTTTGTGCAGATAACATCTAAATAAGCGCCCTTCAATGGCAGCCATCACATTAACTCCGCTGCCGAATCCTTATTTTTAACCGCTAGCATTGTTGTGCTGAGACAGTGCATTTAAACGTGTGATTACATGGATCGCGGACATTCCACCGGTGTCCGTTCAACTGTGATGACTTCTGACTGGCAGACGCATGCGACTGTCGGTGACAACGGTCGTGGCATCGGTGTCAGGCCGTCCAGCTGTCAGGCGACCCGACCCGTCCGTCTGAATGAGACGGATGCGCCGTCGCGGTTACCTGTACCATGCCTGCCGTCGCGTTATCGCTCGCCCCATCTTGATGAGATTTTCAACGAGCGCTGCACACCAGAAGCAAAGCATTTACAAGCTTCGAGACACCCACTCCGACAGCTCGTGTGCATAGTATTTGTACCTCACACCAGGGGGTGTCTCCACTGCAACTGCGCGTCGCCGACTGGGTGCTCTGCCAGTGTCGACAATTGCCGAAGTGCGACGGCTCGAAAATCCGATAGTCAAAAATTACCTAGTGCACAGACGACATAACATGATAACTACTCTGTGATTTACTAGTTCTTTTTGTTGGCAGGAATTTACAAGGAGTTGTCATTATGGAAATGCTGGTTTTTCATGCAGCATTTGTTTGCAATACGCTGCATTAGCGATCAGGTGCAGTTTTGAACGTATTATTTGCACAAAACACATGAATTGATATCAAGTTATACAGGAAAATGATTGATGATGTTGCATGTCTCCAGTGATCGAGACAAGGTCTTGGGTTTAGTTAGTACTGTAACTATTATAGCCACCATTTTCTTAATCGTGTATATAACATTACCAAAAAAATTGAGGAAATTAACAGCAAAAGGTAATGACCTATGATGCTGTTTGGTGCATTATGTAAGGGTTATAAAAAAGGAAACTAAAAAACTACATTTTGTGCTGTGAATTCACATTCCCTCTGATACAAAAACAACCCCTCTTCCCTCGAATAGATTTTTGCAGACCCAATTAGTGTAGACAGTACCCTGATGGTTGAGATAAAGGGACCATTTGGTCTTATGGGACCACTGCTTGGATCTTTTGGGTGGTCCTTTCAATCACTGCCACTGATTATAGAAATAATTGACTTGGTAATTTTTTCCTCTCACAAAAGGACATGTTCAAACATTAGTGGAAATGCTTATGCGAGTTATCTTCTCGATCTCTCGCGGTCGTGAATTGCATTCTTCCGTTTGAATGTCGCAATTCAGAAAACAGTCAGCCATGCGATGGATGCCTGATTTGGCAGCATGAATAGGACAAGATATAAAGATGTGCCTATCCGGGACAGTTGAGGTGTGGGGGTCACGCAGAAAAAGCGTGCGGCTTTGAAATCGCTCGCCGCAGATAAGCGTCACGTATTACTGCATGCAGGCATTGTGTGTAATTGTTGTTTCTCTGCCTATGACACGGGCAAATGTTAACTTGTATTGCGTCCGTCGCCAGGCGGCTATCTTGCCATCTCGACGGGTGCGTGAATGCTGCTAGTGAAACGAAAGGAAAGCGGTAAAATGGTGCAAAACACCAGGCCACCAACCCGACCTGTTCGGACAGCTGTGCCTGGCAGGAAGCCCTGGGGACAGATGAGCTCACACAGATCTGTGCTAGATAGTCTCTGTTGTGTCACTGGCAACAGTTACTGGCAGGATCAGAGGCCATCTGATAGTCAAATCCGAGGTGCAGATCTGCATGAGTCGAGGTGGGGGTTTGCTTCATTGCATGCTCACCAAACCCAACTAAAAATCCAAAACTTTGCCACAGTCAAAGCATCGTGGCGAGTCCAGGGCAATGATGTTTCCATGTAAGAAACCCCACTAGTTTTTTTGGAGTTTTTGTTTTCTTGTCAATTTGTAGATGTTGTTAAGACAGCTATTTCAGTAGACACAATTGCATGAAGCTATTGGTCATAATAAGGTTCATTGGTTTGCAACTGTAATGGTCAAATATTACACTCTCAGATTTATTTGTTGTATTTAATTAACTGATTGTGTGAAATCTTGTAAGAAGTACTACGTTGTTATTTTTTTAAAGTTCAATACATATTCGTTGCTAACTGTATATTATAAACTATAATTTAAACATTTATTGGTTATATGTGTGTATGAATATTTATGTATACAGATATAACATAGTCAGTGATGCAAATAAATTTTGTCTGATGATTGCTAAGTAATTGATCACTTGATTTTCTGTCAGATAATATATATACTGTACATGTAAATACATACATAAATACAACAATGACCATCCTACTTTCGTAAAAAAAATTACGAACCATCACATGTGCTTGCGATAATGTCCGCACTTGTTCTGTGGCTATTCACAGCTTGCCAGCCTGTGACAATGCAGTAATAAGGAGCTCCCTGCTGGAGTTGTCTATTTAAGTTGCTGATCCCTGCAGACAGCTGGTCCTGAGAAGTGTCTATAGAAGCAAGGAAGCCTCCAGGACAGACTCATTTGGATTAACTGGGATTCATTAAGGATTTATTGGACCTGCTGCTGTTGGATGCAGGGCCTGGCTATGGTAACAGCAGGAGGCTGGGCAACTCTTGGGTAATTGCCATTATCTCTGCATACAAAGGGACACAGACACTGGCCAACTGAAGTCAGTTCCTTCTCAGTTGCTGCAGGTAGAGAGGGGTGTGACTAATGTTGGTTTCTCAGGCTGTAAACCAGTAGTTGTCAATTGTCACATTTACCAAAATTGGTACAAGACGTTAGCTCTTTAAACAAGATAATTTTTTACCAGTCAACAAATCAATCATTTCAATAAATCAGTTCACTTTATTGACCAAGAAGGTATATTTGTCTTACAGTTTGTTATCATTAATCTTGTATATTGAGATATACATTATAGATGTGTGTATACACGCATGTAAAGTGTAAATCTTACCAAACTCTGATTGCCATAGGCGCAAAGCTTTTGTAGCAAAAAATGGTTTTGCAATACACATTCAACTGATGTGTTTTGTAATTATCATGAATGTCTACAATTGTCAACAGTCATTTAATAAATGCATATTTATGTGTGTTTTCTTATTGCAAAATTTATGAAACCATCATTTTTTAAAGCTATAACTAATTAAAAACCAACCAGTGGCACTGACTCATTTTGATACCTAATGAAGTTAACCTATTATAATATTAACATTACTAAATTGGTATGGATATGCATAATATGAAGTAGTTTAGCCTTGTTTATTATGAGTCATTATACATGGCATGTACATTAGCATACATACCTGTGATAAATGCAAACAGTGGCCACGTACGTGGGCACATTATTAACTAGCAAAATGTTTGTCAATCATTCCCAGCAAGGAAATGGCTACAGGACATATATATTTAGTTGTCAAGTAAGCGTGTTGAATTTACATGCAAATTAATAGCTATGGTTCACCTAAGATTTCCACTGGTGGAATTTGGTGTAGCTGAAAATGTTATAGACAGATCAAAACCGATTTTACCAATGAGACAACTGGGAATACCTGGAGCTTGTTAATATTCACTGCGGCTTGTGGTATAAAATGCCAGGGCAGGTACACATTGACTGTGCTAAATTATGTACATGGATATTTGTTTAGTACAGCTCAGCCAGCTGATTTGCATGAAGATAAACTCCGGTAGCAGATGTGATGAATTATTTATCAAGTTCACCCACAAACCAGCTACCGTTGGTGTGTGACAGAATTTGGTGTGACATTGTCTCCGAACAGTGCACGCGTGTGTGTCTGTAACCAATGTCATGATAGTTTGCTTTATTATTTGTTTTTGAGATATACGTCTTAGGTAGTTAATAACTAGTTATCATTACTCTGTGATGTTTGTCTCGGAAAGTTAGGTGTAAAACGTACAGTGATTATATCAATAAAATCCAGCAACTCAAGAAGTTGATGTAATATTATTTATTAATTGATTATATCAACAATGGTGTATTGATCTCATGTTTTTATGTACATAGAAATATGCAGTGTGAAATAATTACCTGCATCCTTAGTACAAGACGTGCATTTATATATGAGTACGTATATCAGTTGTTAAAATACCGGCACACATTATGTACTCTTATGTGAATTATTTTTCAAAGTGAGGATCCAGTTTTACATTATTGCATAAAAAATTGTGGACATCTTTTCAACATGACTATAACAGTCTGTCCCTTTTCAATGGTCAACATTCATAATGCCATTTATTATAAAGTAAACGTCTTGTAGTTTTATATATGTGGCATGGAGAGAGACTTTAACAAAATATTTACTTCTTTACATAGTGAAATTGAAGATATATGCATAGAAACAACAGCGACACAAAGAAGCCTATGGTGACAAGAACTAGGCACCACCCCCTATGCAATCTGTCAGCCAATAAACCTGCAGCCAACTGTCAACCATCGATAATTTAACATCCCCCATCTTCGCATTGTTTTCTGCTCCCTGCTAAACTAACGTGTTTGCTCTTTGCAGTCCTTTCTTTCCAGCTCCTTTTAATTAAAAGCTAAAAGCGTGCATGGCCAGCAATATCATTTGGCAGTGTGCGGTCATGCGTGACTGCTGCTTGTTGCTCCAATACACAAGTGGCAGGCTTCATCGGGTCTGCGGTGGTGGCAGCGGTGTGCAAGGAGAAGCCATCAATTGGGTATTTACGCGCCCGGCTCGTGATACACGCTCGCTTGCTCGCAGATAGACACCGATAGAGCACAGTGCTGCAGACTTGTCTCGTAGTGTCCACTCAACGGCGAATACCTCACGTCCGTGTGGTCACTCTGAGTACCACCTATACTGACCAGTTGTCTTGCCACTGATGTTAACATGGAATTGGTTACATCGGCCGGAAAACCAAATGGGCAGTTCGCATGCAGCCGCTGGTGATTTGGTTCTGCGTGTCCGGGATTGTTAATCGCTGACTGCCGATCTGGAACAGAAATAGGTATCGTAATTTTCTACTTGAGCTGGCACAGTTTCTTGTTGATTACCTGTTCGTATTTGGCGATTCGTGGCCACCGTGTACAATGATGTGTCGTCTGGACATGTCATTGCTTGATATAGGTCATATAAATAACTGTCATTTCAGTGCTACATTTGTGTGTCAGTGTTGCATGCATGAGTTGGACAGTTGGTTAGTCCTGGTGACAGTTGTTTTGTTTCTCTGTGGTAGGTTCTAGGGCAGTCGTCAGGCTACGTCATGTTAGATTTTGCTGTGAACAGCCAAGTTGTCAGGTTTTGTTTATCGTTGTCACACGCTGGGTGGGATGTGTTCTGCTAGCAGAGATGTTGTTTAATAAACACATAAGTTAGAGATCTCACAGCTGGCATGATTATTTACTGCATCTTTGGAGAGGAAGCGCAATTAATATAACTGTGCTGTGTTTTTACCATCCATCTTTCCATGGAAATAGTGTATGCATTACTATGCAAACAACAGTAGTTTTTTTGTAATATAAAATATTTATGATTAGAAAAGATAATTTGTATTTGATATAACATTATTACTATTTCATGAAATTTCATCAGACAATACACAATATTCACGAGTTTTCTACGACCTTTGTAGTAGTGGAACACATTTCCATACCAAGCCACTCAAACATGCATAAAACAACCATTATTATAATATGTATAATTTATTGATGGGTAATGAATTAATACAAAGTGCCTGGTATGCTATGACAATGCATATTTATCTGTTTTAAGAAATATTTATACTTGAGGCTTGAGTCATATTTGACACACCCAATAAATATGTGTTATTTGTAAAGTACTACTTTGTTAAGTTGTCACGTTTTGTTGGTATGGTCTTTACAAAATCACACTTTCTTATTGTTTCCTCTGCAATGTTGAAAACAAGTTCCAGGCAGTTTAGTTTGGGTGCAATTTTGTTGTGAGATGTTTGCAAGTAAATGTTTGCAAGTAAATCGTATAGAATACATAATAATAAAATAATTACATGTAACATTTGTAGAGTTACAAAGTCTTGGTTACAGGTTTATTAAAGGCTCCATGTTAAACACTTAGTTATGCTGGTCTGTAATACCTATAATTTGGTATAGGTATATTGTTTATTTATTAAAGTATGTTGACTAGCATAACAAAACTTAACTGGCCGTAAAGTATTCATTATCTGTAAGTATATTCACTATTTATTTTAAAGGATTAATAAATTTAATAGAATATTTACATCATCTTGTCGGCCTAAAATTACAATATGCAGAAAAAGGCTGTTGTTGTGCCTTCAATATTTTCATGTTAACATGATTATTTATCTGATTTATGCTACAATCATGATGTGATTATGGAATAAAATATTACAGTTTTATAACATATTTTATATCAATCAAAACAATATAAAACATGGAGTGTTATTTTGTTAATTTAGATAATAAAAATCAATTTGTGTGATTGTATGTATATACAGTATATATATATATATATATATATTTTTTTTTTTTTAATTATATAAATTATGTTGTAAAACTGCAATATTTTATTCCATAATCACATCATGATTGTAGCATAAACGGATAAATAATCATGTTAACATGAAAACGCTATTATATGGTGCTTATGTTTATATATATATATATATATATATATATATATATATACACACACACACACACACAAACATAAGCACCATATAACAACGTTTTCTATTTTCATCAGCTAGTAACATAAATCAACTTTTTTGTCTATGTGAGGTTGCCATAGTCAACAGAATACTTCTGTGTTACTTGGGCTACTGCATGAGCTCAGAATAAACTGATGATTACGTGCCTATCTAAAAGTACATACATTTATCTTGATTGATGCAAAACATTCTAAGCCTTCATATGTGATAGGAATCTCTCATGACCCCAGCTAGTCTTATATCGGTTTCACATGCGATGTTCATCTGATAGTTATGAATTGATAATTGACATTTTATTGATATGATAACATCGATGGGAAGCATGGAGGACATAATTAATATTTATTACATGAATATTACAATAAATAGAAAGTAAACTTACATAAGAATCGCTGATTCATTTGCAATTATGAATTAGGCAGAAGGTTAATTAGCAAGGCATTTTTTATCTAAAATATTGGTGACTATGAAGAATAACAGCTGGATCAGTTCTAGTATTGTGCTTGTTAAAGGAAGGAAACATTTGATCAGTAAATAATGATTGCTTTAGGTGAAGGTAGCACCAAGGTAGTGGAGTGTTGCTTGCATAAAACCACATGTACTACCCTGACCACTACAGTTATGGGTCCTCAGTCCCCTAGTGTCTGTGGTCAGCCAGCATGTGTTGTCCACTTGACAACTGAGTGCTACCCTAAGCAGGTTCACCTTGCAGGTCAGCAGCCACTGGCCACTGCATTGACCAAGGCTATTTACATTGGAGTAGGCTTCAGTGGCTGTTTTGTTGATGTCCAACTGTTCTGGCCAGGTGAAGTTGACCACCTGTAACTGGATCCACAGTGGCTGGTGTTTGACCATGAGTGACCATCTGTCCTGTATTCACTGACTATAGTAGTGACCAATTTGTGACCAGCAGATATTGAAATTGTCCACCACTGAGTTTATATTTTTACTGAATGTTAGAAATAGTTATAATATTGTCAATTTTTTTAGAATATTGATACTAAAGCAAAAATATAGTATTTATGCATAATAGCTAAAAAAAATGTCCACGAGAAAGAAACCATTTAAATCTGTGGAAAAATAATTGGCTTAATCTCTGTACCTATTGTTTTTTATATAATGTATAGATATATATATACATTAAATAAAATAAAAAAAATATATATATATAATTATCCATACATTAAAATTAATATCTGTTTAATTTTGCTGGTGGTTATATGAACATTTGCACTCAGCTTATTTCCTTTGGTTGTTAATAAGACTACCGGTAGATACAAATACAATAGGTACAGAGATTAACTCAATTATATTCCCATTTGTATTAACGGTTTTCTGTTGGCGGAAAATTTATTAGCTATTTCGTTGTGATATATTTGTAGATGGTAATTTATATATCTGTTGAAGTGACACATTCTGCGAACACGAATATGATGTTTTCATTTGTAAATAATGTTGCCCCTTCCCCCCATATTTTTTAACGATACTCTGATCAGTGTCTTCTTCTTGACATGTTGACATTTATGGCACTCCCTTGTCCCGCCCGTGTCATTGGTTCTATTCTAGACTGTGTGGGGAGATTCACATGATTTGTCATTATACACAATGTTACAATTTACAATGCATCTTCAGATTGCAAAGCAAAATTATAAATAGACCTCGACAAGTACTACAATCAAGATCAATGTGGTGTCAAATTTCACGTGTTGACTAACTTCTTGCAACATAGCGAGGCAGAGACTGTCTAGTGGTACAACACTCTGGCTGACATTGTTTTCGAGGTGTTTACTGTAGCACAACAAACCACATGTTATAAATGTTGTTTATGTGTATATAGTGCTAATTTACATTATTATAATTAGCACAACAAACCACATGTTATAAATGTTGTTTATGTGTATATAGTGCTAATTTACATTATTATAATTAGTGTCCCAATATATGAATGTGTCATGCTTGAATGTGTGACTCTGTGGTGCCAGGCTATATGGTTGTGTAGTGCCAGTGTATATGGTTGTGTAGTGTCAAAGTACATCGTTGTGCAGTGCCGTAGTTTATGGTTGTGTAGTGCCAAAATACATATTTGAGTAGTGCCAGAGCATATGGTTGTGTTGTGCGAGAATATAAGGTGTGTAGTGCCAGAATATACAGTCATGGACCATCACTGTTCACTGCTGTGTAATGCCAGTACACTGTTGTGTAGTGCAGTGCGTTACTGTGTAGTGCAAGAATACACAGTTGGAGTATGTGGGTGTGTGATTCCAGAATATGCAGTTGTGTATCTCTACAGCACACAGTTGAGTAGTGCCAAAGTACACAAGTATGTCATACCACAGTACACAGGGACTGTGGTGGTCAGTGGTCAGTTAACTCACTGTCCACTGACCTGTGCTGCTGGTAGACTGCACATTTCTTAAAAACAGCTGCGGTGACTAGAGAACATAATGAACAGCGCGTGCATGCGTGTATTGTATTTTGCGTGCACGTACTCATGCACGCATGCAGACACTGCGCTTATTATATTGTTATTGCATGCATTTCTCTGCCCGCCTGTAGACGCGGTCTGCAGGAATCTCAAATGGCGTCAAGCGATGCAGATTAACATGAACAGGAATAAAGTTGATGAAATGCGACTAATTTGTGTGACATGATTACATAAAGGTGTCTGATCCCTGCAGTTTGTATTGCCATTAATGTTGTGTTCTGAATTATAATAAATTTTTACTGTTTTATGAAGGTATGTGCACAACGTGAACAATGTTATCTGTCTTGATCATATATTAAAACAAAATGATGGTAAATATATTTATACTATATGAAGTGAATGATAAATTGTTAATTTAAACAATGTAAGATGCAATTTATACTAAGCAAAACTAATGATGTTACTGTATATGAACAACCCAATTCTTTTATTATTACAATTTCTGATCTTTTACCAAGCCCATATTAAAATTGACATTATAATCAAATAAGTGTCATTGTTGAAAGGTACGATAAAAATCTAAAATACTGAACATCAATCTATCAGAAAGTTTTTGATGCACACTGTCATAGCAGTTTACAAAATTAGCCGAATTGGCTAACCCTTACCCACAACACCTGAAACAGTGGCAGAAAATACAAATTCAGATGAATTTGGTGAAATTGCTTGAAAACTGAGCATACCCATGAGGTAATTCCATGGGTGTGGTTTGATATTTTTAGGAAATGGAAAACAATGCTGCCAGATGACTAAAGCCGTCTGGTTATTCATCAAAGATGTTTACTACGGGTAGATATTCGACAGATCTCGTTCATGAATGAAGTGGTAGCAATTTGTCCATGCTCTTTCCACTCTCCTCCCAACGTGATTCACCCGAGGTAATTCGGCGTTGGCACAATCAGAATGTGGCGCCGACTTAGACTGGGCGGGGATATTGAGTGAGCAGAGGTTGGCGGGAGATTGTCAGAAGACTGTAGCTCCCCCTGTGTGTTATACAACGCACTGGCGCCGAGCTTCATTTGTGTCTGCCCCAGCCCACCAATGGCAGGTGTAATTGCTCGGCTCGGTGGAGTTGGCACGTCCTATGTGGCTGTAGAACTGTCACCGAAAAAGATATCTTGCACTGCTAAACTTGACACGTTTGTTTCTGCCGAGTGCTGACACTATAGTGGTATCTTTAACTGTGATGTTCCCTCCAAAAATGTTTCCATGTGAATAGTTGTATAGAATATCGATAATGAATAGATTTAGAGCATCAGGTTATAATAGTTAATTTCTTTTGATATGTGTTTGGTATTAACTGATTCATGGATAATACCTCAAAAGTTGATGAAAGTTCTAGTTTATACATTGACCTGTAGAGCATCGGTTGACGCGGACTGGCAGAAGAAAACCTGTCACATATTTTATTCTCTTTTTTTGGTTTTCACAAACGGGTGACACTGCACTATCTGGCATTCTTTGTCAAAGTCATTGTCAGTCGTGTGTTGTTCAACTTCGCATTGTAGAAATTTCACGCCATTGTCTGGGGGAATGAGGGGATATTGCAGCGTGCACAGGGCCTTCCGTCTGCCCCACTATTTACCGCTGGAGTGACGAGGCAACAAAAGGGTGACTTGTGAAAAATTTGATGGTTCACTGATAGCAGCACCGCTCCTTACAATCCACGATTGTCCCCGTAATGCGTTGCCCGTAGCGCTGACGGCTAATTGTCTGTTCGGCTCGAACCGTTGACCCTGCTGTCAAATCCGCTGTATTTGCGCCTTTGACGAAGAATTTTTGTGCAATTATTTCCTTTTTTTCGTGGGTTTCTTGACATGACAGTTGTCAAGGGATCACTCATTGGCTTTCTTGTTTCTTGCTTACAGTGTCTCATGTTTCGATGGTGCTGTTTCGCGCCATCGTTCATCAATCGACCAGTAGCGCAGCAGCAACAGTTGTGAGAATTGATGATAATTACAATATCGATTGTTATTGATTAGTTAGTTTTCATCCAAATGCTGGTGCAAGTGTTTGGTATTTTATTTCATCAACAATTATTTGTGTAGATTACCACTTTGAGAGTGCACAACTAATTTCCCAGTTATCATGCGAATAATCTTTTTTTAATATACACAATTTGTTAAATTCTAGTGTTGTTGATTTTCTCTCATTGTTGCCATTTATAAGAAACCATACAGGGCCATTTACTGGGTCTTAAATACTTAGTCCTTTGGTGATGATAGTGTTTTTTTACATTATTGAGGCAGTGGTTACATTGTATAAAGTCAAAATATGTAATATTTTGACCATGACTGGCGAATGTTTCGTTTGATGAGGACAGAATGCTTGCTGTTGCGGTCTAACGAAAACATCTTGGTAATAATAATAATAAACTTTATTTAATTATATACTGGTCTACTACATAGTCATCTATAAAACATTATAACTTATGTTGTATACACAAATAAAATTATTAAAAAAAGTGATATAATTGTGACTGTGAATTTGTTATATAAAAATATAAATAAATGAAATGAGACTAAGAGAAATGCATGACTCAAAGAAACTACCTTGACTGTAACTCGTGGTGTCTGCCAATGCACTGGCTCAGCTGGTCAGCACTATTACACACCATCCTCTTGTTGATTGACATACACCAGGCAGGAACCCCCAGGGGGTGTGGAGGGGGCTTGGGGGCAGGGACACATTGTTCACAAACAAAATCATCTTACACACACCTCCACCTGGTGGAGTTGATGCACTTTTAGAATGAAAATAGCCGGGAGCCGGTCCACACTTTGTCTTGACAGAAAGACTGGTAATTGGCTCATCAGATAAACAGGTGGTTGAGAGGGCCAAACTCCACACAAGGAAGGTTGACAATATACCAGCCACATATTGAGGCAGTGGTTACATTGTGTAAGAGAGACTTCTCAGTTGAACATGAGAGGGAAAAGTCTGGAGCAAATATACAAAATAGTAATAGAAAACATGTGTTTATTATTGAAAAGAGAAATAGACCTTTGGCATGGTTTGGGGATTTAATGTACACACTGAATTCTTTTGATGTGTATTATTTGGTGTGAAATTTATTTATTGAAATTCAGTTAAAATAAAAAACCTTTAAATTAACCATTTGATGGGAATTAGCTCGCATGATGCTATGTTCAATATCAGTGCGTTATCAGTGTCACTTGGAAAATTATCAGAATATGACAAGAATATTTTATTACCTGCTATTATTAGCTCTAGCATGCGTGAAATGTGACATCGAGATGTAAATGCATCCCGGATGTGGCACCATTTCTGTGGTGGCCACAGATTTTGTGATAAAATCTTTCGAGTGATAAAAGTTCCGTTTTGAAAAGATATCCAAGGCTTCACTGCTTTCATGCGACCCTACACAAATGCACTCTGACCAAATATGACAGACTACAGATCACACACCCTTGAAATTAATCTATCTCATTCATGATCCTTTGAGTTGATAACACGCTGAATGCGACATTTTCAACATCAGATTGTGAAGCTAATTTTAGGCCTATTGCTCATCTGGTGTTTTCATTCAATGCATTAGTTTGCCAAACATCATACAGATGACTGGACTGTAAAGTGGAGATAATGGTAATAACCCTGGTGTTATCTTAATTTGGTTGTGTCAAACTGTTGATTAAGTCAAATTTATGTTGTGTTCGCCACCCGTAAGTAGTCTTTAGCTGGGTGAAACAAACATGTTTACCGCAAGGCTTAGATACGTTTTACGATAAGCCAGTGATGTAAGTTATGATCAGTGATGTATGTGAACATTTTCTGATTTTTAAATCTGCTGATGAACATGTTATTTAGAAGAGTTCAGTGTGATGTCTTCCTGAGATCATGAGCTGTGCCAGGCTAACGGCTACTCTTTGGTAATAACAGAAGATTCTAAAATGAGTTATTCCTTTATCATTAGAAAATTGTTGGAATGATTATTATCATTGTTTCACATACACGCCTGCGCATGCATGTGTGTGCAACTCCCACAACTCCCACGCACACACGCACGCACACACTGATCAAGGTAATAACATTTATGTTGCTAAATGTCAGTAAACCTATGTGATATTCAGACAACTGCTGAGAGAGAAACAATTACAAATTAACGTACACCTTGTTGAAATTTCAATTTGTTATGTGTTAATTCATTGTTAAATGTATAATTCATAATTACATCACAGGTAGGAATAAAAACAGAAAACACCTATCCTTCAGTGTCCTTGCCCACGATGCACTTGGATCGTTTGCATTCACCTGTTTGATTTCGGTGGACTGACGGAAATCTTAATGGCTGATAAAACAGGGAGAGCGTTTACTCATTTACTTAGCATGGTGCTAATGTGTGTATGCTGCAGGTGAGCCTGATAGTAGACTGTGGTTCCTTAGCTGCTAGCCAATCCCTGTGTATCCATTCTCTCAGTCCACACTCACATACACACACCTGGCATTGATCGGCTTTTCTCGCTTGTTGACACAAACTGTTTGAACGAGTTAAATCATATATAAGTAAATGAGATTAGTTTGATGTTTCCGTTAGCTGAAGTCCTGTTGTGCATAGTGTTTTATGTATGTGGGTTAGGTTGATAATTAGTCATTGTTAGAAACAGTTATGTATGTCATGGATGGTGAATTAATTTTGTGCTTGTATTAAATGTCTTTTGTCATTTTTTTTTTCCAATATTACCCCCCTCTCCCCCGAAGACATCATCAATGTGATATTTATCTAAATGATATATTAGTGTTGTGGTACTGTCATATTATAAATTCATCATCATTGCCACATCATCATTATGATGTGTCAGTGTTGTTTTTATTTATGATATCCAGACATTCTGCCATGATACTGAGCCTGCAGTTATATGCATTTATTAGAAATGAAACAAGTACCAAAACCAACAAATAAAATATGGATTTTGTAATATTTACATATTACAGTTAATACAGTAATGTTTTCTCCAGCTCTAGTCTTCTGATAACTTGCTCTGGCAACTTATCAGCCAGAACCAGCTGGGGTCTGGATGCCAGCCAACATTGCTGATTGCTACCAGAATGTTTCTGTTCAGTGGACAGGGTGGTAAACAGTAAGAACAAACTTGTCTTCTGGCAGTTACTTTGCGGTTTGGACAGCCTCCCCTAATGTGTCCATGGTTTGTCTTTCGTCTAATTGCCTGGCAGGAAGTAGGACCATCAGCACTGTGACAGACTGGTCAAGGTCTCTCCCCTGTGGTCAAGCTCTCTTGCCTGCCAATTAACTCCTTCCCCTTTCCCAACCTGTTGGTGACCTGTGGGTTTTAATTAAGTGTGGACATATCTAAACATCTTTTAATTGGAACCTGTTCTCTGCCTAGACGGAGGGTGTTTGTCAGTTCCCTGCCTAGACGGAGGGTGTTTGTCAGTTCCCTGCCTGGAGATAGGTGGTTGGTTACTTGTTGCTGGAGGGGGAACGGTATTTGAGGAATTGCTTTGATAATTTTTTTATAGTTTTATAATTTATTGTGGAGAACCAGACAATGTTCTGTGGAGAATCACACTTTGATTCTCAATGGTCGTATCGTCGTGAATGCAGTGGAAACTTCAATACTAAGGTGGTATCCTAACTGGGATGAAATCATTATGCTTAGTGAACGAACTATGTAGATGCTTCATGGTAACTTTATAGTAACCTTTCCTAATTAAAACTAGAGTATTATTTGATGAAGTTATGAATCAGGTAACTTGTGCACAGACATGCGTGAATTTTCTTGGTGTGGATAATGCTTGTTGACCGTGAAGAAATTGAAATGTTAGGCTGATGAGGGCTTGCAATCTTGCACGCATGCAACGTTCATGTCAAGACCCATCATCTCAATTTGCTACAGAAGCTGAACTAATCCCAAAGTTTCGTTGCACGCAAACTACTGGCTGTTGCAAGTGGACAATTACTTGCCTAACTTCAGAATCACATTGTTTTGTCGCACGCGAATGAACAGGTGTTAAATTAGGATCGTTATCATTGATGTCATGATTGCCAGCAGAGAGCATTCTGCAAGATGTTTACTATACAGATCTGCAGCTTGTTGTCGACGAAAATTGATGGCACCACTAGTCGGTCGCATCGAATCATGTCTTTCTTTCGTCATCGTCACCGACAAAGGAGTCGCTCAACTGCATCATTACGTGAAGTATGGCAGACGAGTGTGCACAATACATGTGGTGTCACCAAAAAAGCTGCCCTGACACTGATGCGTGGGCCGAGTTATTGGCCGCCTCTCGCGAGACCGAGCTGCATAGTAATTCGTGATTATTGTTCGTTTTTTAGGTGAAACGGGTTCGACACGAGAACGACTCCGACGTAGCCGAGAGCCACGCGTCGTACAACAGGTGAGTGTCCCGGAACATAAAACAGGTGCATGTGTGTGCACATGCATGCATGGTGGTATACGTATTCATGCACATGCAAGTGGAATTGCATGTGAATTGGTGAATTAAACTCGGGCCCAACATTAAGTAATTTAACGGTTTGATCTATTTTTTTTTCATAAATGTCTGGCAGAAGCATTTGGTGGGACATGGTGAAACTGAAAGTATATAATGCTCATCAATTGTTTTTACTTTATGTGTAGAGTGTTTTTCAGGACATGATTGGGAGACATAATTTTGTGTTGATATGACGCATGTAAACATACAAAATGCCTGTTCAGTTGGACCCTATTTTAACTCATCAACGAAGTGTATTTTTAGTATTAACTTCACATTAGTTTTTTTTAGTTATATATAATATATATGTATATATACAGTGTATATAATATATATATATATATATATATATATATATATGCTTTTTTAAATCAAAACAACTAATCTTGAAAGTCAACTTCATGTAGATATGTACCAGGCATGTGCACCAACAAATGTGCATATGAACACGTACACATTTGAGTGTCTGTGCATGCACGGCATTGCACACAGGCGTACATTTATTCATGCATGCGTACATTTATTCATGCATGCATATATTTTCATGTATTTTTCTCCACAATTATCTACGCAGGAATAAATGAAAGCCGCTCAACCGAGCCCAGAGTTACACGCATCATTATGACCACCATTCAGTTGTAAAGCAGAAGATGATAGATTCGTCTCTGCCACCTGTGGTGCCTGCTTATCAATACATTGATTATCAACTCCTTGATAAGCCAATGCCACACAGTCTAGCAATATCTGATAGAAACATAATGGCCCCCGTTAGATCACTTAATAATGCAATGCACATAAATGCCATGGTAGCAAGTACCTTTCATCTATTCAGTGGTTTTCCATCAAGTATACATGCGGTCTTCAAGCCCCGCTACAGTAGCCTGGCCTTTGTGTGTGTGACACTTCAGACACAGTGATATCTAAATAAACGTGTCCGTCCTTTGAAGGTGGGTTCCTAAGTGAGGAACATATGGTGATAAATCCTAATCTGTTGTTGTTGACGGCACGCTTTGAATTAGCCGCATTAAACGGGGATACATTTTTTATGTTCAGAATGCAAAGGGGAGGGACATATTTAAGATAGGTGCTCGTATCTTGTTCTGATATCAGGCATAGCAGGGAGATGTTACAATTGATGTGTTCATGTTACAGGGATTAAGATGACTTGACCGACAGGTGAACACTGGGGGTGTTCACAATGGCTCCCTACCCTGACAAAATTAATAAAGTGCCAGTGAGAGGTCATTAATTTTCTTGGGACATAATAAAAAACAATATTTTGACATGGGGCTCCCTTTCGGTGATTATTTGCAATCATTCTAAACAATGAAGTAGACATGTTTAAAGATAACTAAATTTAGCATTACACTGGATGCTTCCCATAGAAGTTGAGATGGTGCCCGACTGAACAGGTTTCAAATGTAAATCTCTTTCAGCAATCCTGAAGATTAGATCCTGTCCTATATAAGAACTAACCTTTACTTTTAGACTAGCATTATGTTATATGAAGCAAGCATTGCATGTGCAGACCACTGAAGATAGAGTTATGTACTGGACCGGAGTGATGTAACAGATTCTGTAAAATCTGACAGAAGGAAGGAATATCTGTCTACAAGGAAGTTTTGTCCATGATAGATTTGTCCAACACACTTTACTCGTGCATGGAAGACACCTATGTAGTACAGTTCCTCAGTGGACACTTGCTCAGTAGTGAGATGAAAAAGTGGACACTTGCTCAGTAGTGAGATGAAAAAGTGGACACTTACCCAGTAATGAGATGAAAGTTTGGACACTTGCCCATTAGTGAGATGATAGAGTAGACCCTTGCCCAGTAGTGAGAAGAAAGAGTGGACACTTGCCCAATAGTGAGATGAAAAACTGGACACGTGCTCAGTAGTGAGATGAAAAATTGGACACTTGCTCAGTAGTGAGATGAAAAAGTGGACACTTGCCCAGTAGTGAGATGAAAAAGTAGACACTTGCCCAGTAGTGAGATGAAAATGACACTGCCATAGTGAGATGAAAAATGGACACTGCTCAGTAGTGAGATGAAAAAGTGGACACTTGCCCAGTAGTGAGATGAAAAAGTAGACACTTGCCCAATAGTAAAAGTAGACACTTGCCCAATAGTGAGATGAAAAACTGGACACGTGCTCAGTAGTGAGATGAAAAATTGGACACTTGCTCAGTAGTGAGATGAAAAAGTGGACACTTGCCCAGTAGTGAGATGAAAAAGTAGACACTTGCCCAGTAGTGAGATGAAAAAGTAGACACTTGCCCAATAGTGAGATGAAAAAGTGGACTCTTGCTCAGTAATAAGATGAAAAAGTGGACACTTGCTCAAATAAACGTCCATAAATATAAACGTAGTCGTAAACCCAAATTTATTACATTTCATGATTTTATTACATTCATTAATTTTTTTGCAACTGTCCACATGTTTGTTTTATCACTGGGCAACTGTCCATACCCGAGAAGACACTGAGGGGGAGTGTCGCCTTTGACCATAGTTGCTACCTGTGACCTACCGACCTACCTGTCGAGGGTGAACGAGCCCTTGATTCACATCAGGGTGCCCTGCATTATGCTGGCTGTGGTCTGGAGGTGACAAACTAGTGGACTCCCGCTGTCCTGTCACCACCCCACTAGGTGACAGACAGGAAGCCTCTTGCCCTGGCACCTCCTCCAGACAGCTTCCTCCCTGTAATGGCTTGTCTCGTAAGTAACACACACACCTGAGTGCCACCTCCAACATACACATGAGTGCCACCCCAACATACCTGAGTGCCACCCCCAGCACACACATGTGTTACACCCCCAGCACAAACATGAGTGACACCCCCAGCACACGCATTAGTGCCACCCTAACACACATGAGAGTGACCCCCAGCATACACTTGAGTGACACCCTCCAGTGAAGACTTGTTAGTCTCGCATATTTAATAATAACTCAGTCATTTTTATTTCTTCTATTTGATACATAGTACACATGAAGTACATAAGTGATATAATAATTTGAAAACTTACATACAAATATTAATGACATTTAGGAGTTTAGCCCACAGGGATTTCTACATAAAGGTCCATGAGGGTTTTTAATCCCTGATGTGTTACATGACTGAATTACCTCTGGTTACCCGGTAATCACCTCTCTAACACCCCCATAAACTGCACTGTGTGGTTAGGTCATTATTTGTTTTGCACATGGACCAATGTTGATGTGTTCATTTAGTTAATAGTTATATATTGACAAAATAAAAACATTCAATATAAGAAACAGCAGTTGGATAAAATTCTATATCACTGTGATGTAACGTGTCTTGTGTTCTACTCGTGGTGGACCTCGTGTGTTTATCATTGAGTTAATGTTGACAACTTGGTCAACTAATTGATCTTACCTATAATTGAGCTAGTCTGTAAGTTAGCGTTCTCCCTCTGAGTGAGTTGGGTCTCAGGCACCAAACTGTCAAGGTGTGATCTATGACTGTTTTATTTGGACGGCTCGTGTTTACAGTGGTGATTTTATGTCATATGTTTATGTTATTATAACTGTCATTATTATATTAAAACTTGTTAGTTAATGTTTTGTTTACATAGAAACTTTCCACACTTGCTTTAAATTGCATAAACATGAATATTGTTTTTTAACCTGAGATAAAATATCTGTATACGAATATAGCCAGTGGCCCTTTCTCCCCTTTTATGGATAGTCATAATGCTACTGGTAGCTGTTTGTACATTTCTATATCGTAACATTATGGCATTTTACCCTGTGGGGTCTAATGCTCAGAATGTCTATGCAGAAGTAATATCTGGACAATTTGCTTTGATAAACTTGCTGCTTTCAACCATGTTCCCACTAATTAAGCTTATTTACGCTCATTTTCACCAATTAAAGCAACTGGTCAGATGTGAGAAGAGGGGATTATGATTGAGGTAGAATGAGCCACTAAGTATATCAGGACAGGGAAGCCGCTTCTCTCGCTGTAGGAATCCCTGCCTCAGTATGTGTGCAAATCACTGCCTCATTACCCAATGTTTGGTCTTGCTTGAAAGTAATTCAGTCACGCTGGGTGAGCACAGGTAATGGGTGAGTACTGAGTAGACACATTGCCACAACTTCTCCACAAGGCATCCTCGAAATAGCTTCACACCTGGGCACAGTGATATATGTCATCAGATTTGTTTGACTTGCGCCATGTGTCTACAATTTGTCCTCTTTTTTAGGGACTACGCCAAAAATTATACATGATGAAGGCACATTTTTGTACCAAATAAATCAAATAAAAATAAGCCTTGAAACACAACACCAGTGCTAATCAGAAAGTTATGTAATCATCAACAGAATGATTACAGGATGATAGAGCGTTCAAATGATCACTAGTGATCTGGCACAATAGCTAACAATTGGGAAATTGCATATCGATAATTGTAAATACGAATGTACCATTATGGTGCTGGTCATTTAACAGTACGAATGATATTGATTCGGCTTGCGCCGTAGTATACCTGACTAGTGCTGTTTCCTATTTTACAACGGCGAACTCCTGAAACGCATGCATGATGCATACCAGGCGCACGCTGCTCCCGGGCTAGTTTGACTGTGCCAAGGCTTTGGCGACTGATTAACTTCTGTCGACCCTTCGTTGTCGCCTCCCCAAACCCCCCTGAGTTATCTCGCAGCGGCAGCAAGACTTCGCTGCAATTAACAATGGCATCTGCACGATTCATAAGTAATTTATCGTCGCGGAGAACATGCCTGTTTCCTGTGTGATTGCATGTTTTGTGGTTTTGCCATTTGATTAGACGGAAAGATGTTTCGAGTTGAGGGCGCCCAGCAGTGGCGCTGGCGACAAATTCAGATTAGGCATGATTGGTTTAGTCATTTATTGGAAAACCTAAAAACCTGGTCTTATGAAGATGTCGTGTAACTGTTATGATTCGTTGTTTTTCCTGGTTTTAATCAGTTGTTTTTAAACTGGACTATAGAGAAATTAGTTTGCCATATTCGCACGCAAGTTGATTATTGCTATGTTGTGTAATGTGAACATTTACTAGGTAGCTCTAGAAAAATATCAATAATTTGAAGTAGAATTCTACAGTACTATATGACTATCTACAAAGTCAATTTTCCACAGCAATGGGAAAATATCAATTTTTCTATTATTGATAAACAAAGTCAGCTACAGCACCTAACAGTGCAGTGGCCAAACACTGCACTGTGTCCTACTAAATCAGGAAGTTGACATTTCATGCAATATTTATAGGATAATTATGATGTCATTATTTTCAGATGTTGCTTCATTGTGTTAATGCACTTATGTGCACACGAACACACATACAGGCATGCATGTTTCATAGGCATCAATTGTTGTATAACAACATTGTTGTAACCCAGTTTCATTCAGCATGTCCAGTGTTGTTAAATAGTAAAATTCCCCAATCCAGGTCCTTAAAGATATGTCCTGTGGAAAGGTATAAAAAGTGTCATTGATATTGATCATGTAGTGCATGTTTTAGTTAATATATTTGAAAGAAATACTGTTTCATTATAATAATTTAACAGGGGTTAGTTATACTTTGTGTAAAGCACATTGAACTGAATATGATATCAGAATTAATACCTTTGTTATGTTTATTCTGATGATTTGTTCAGAACATTTCTTGAAATAAAATTTACTTTGATATTTTTTGACAGAAATGAATACGTGACAGACTCCGTTATCAGATGGATTACGGCACAAGGCTGATCGCTAACTAGAAGGACCGCAATTTCTTTGTCTAAGTAATTGTCTGCCTGTACGTCCGTCATTTATCAGAGGTTGCCATTTGTCTAAATACTTGTGACCAGCGATCTCTATGAAGTGTGGCATTTGTCTGCACGCGTGCGGCCGATTTATCTCAGCGCCGCTACGCACTTCCGTCAGTCTATCTGCCAGTCTACCTGCCCGTCATTTGGCGTTATTTATCGCAGTTTTATTGAACAACTTCTGGCAGTTGCCACTTACCGACGTTGTCACCAAGGGGAGGTCAAGGAGTGATCATTTGTTCCGTTCTCTCTGTGTGGTCGCTTGGTGTAAATCGCTGACATAGACGTTGTTACCTGAAAGTCTTTTGGGAGACTGTGGTTGACCCTGTAAAGCTTAATGCCCTCGTTTTGTTGTGCATTTCTAGTGCTGTTGTTGCCAGCGTTCATGAGTGATGTCGTTACAGTTGGAAATGCAATCATCACAACTGTCTACATTCTCAAAAATACTGTCTGACTGATGCTACAGATCTTGTCATCCGGGTGACTAGTTTGCTGTGACAGTGTTTGTTAATAATCTTCAGTTTCTGCCACAATTGTTAACATACTGGTTGCATTTTGAGTATTATCACCAAAGTAAAATCCATTGTTGTCACCAAATTAGAGTCACAGACAAGCTCACTAACAGAATTAACAATGTGTCATTTCTGTTTTTACAATTTTTCTCAATTACTGGGTTGAGTAGTAATTGTCACCATTTGTGTCACAGATTCTGTCACCATTTGTGTCACAGTATCTGTCATCATTTATGTCACTATATCTGTCACCATCAATGTCAGTTACTGGCAGTCTCCACCTTTTTCTGCAGTTTATAATATTATGTCGCTTCCTGTCGTCAATTGTTCTTGTCGTCATCACTGTCATCATTAGTTGTCTTGACATGGAGTCGCTACATGTTACATAAAGAAAAGGTCATCTCCAGAGATGAGTTATTTGATCTGTACATACAACCAAACATGCTACTGTGCACGTGCCTGTGTTTAATGTACACAACAATTTCTTGTTGTAATAATCCCCATGTTAACCTGCTAACTTTGGGGACAGTTTGGCACATCTCCTCCTGGGTGGCCAGGTCCACTCGCTTGTTTGGAGCATTAGCTTCTGTCCTGCAAATTGACAGTGTTAAAAATAAAAAATTTGCTATTTTCTCATGCTGAACCAGAGGGTGTTAGTGATTTTACTTTCAACAAGGTGACGTTATTTAGCATGCTTTGATTGGTATCTGCAGGAAATAGTGGCTAGTGGAAATTAGTTTTCAATGAACAAGTTATTGTAATATGTCAGTTTCAATTATATGTTTGTTGTATAAATTACACCACCCTTTTCAGTGTAAATTAAACAGCCCTTTTCAGATGTGCAGATGCAAGTGCCACAAACAAGAGTGAATCTAGTACCATAGCAAATAGAACATTATTATTGATAACATTACATTTAAGAGAGTTCATGATAGTAATTTTAACATCAAGATTACGTAATAACAACACTGGAAAAGGTACAGTGTATATATATAATATATATATATATATATATATATATATATATATATATATAGTTATATGTACCCACTGCTTTTAAAGTTCAATGGTTAAGTAATCTAAAATCGACTTTTAAAATGTTAAATATGTATAAGGTGTTTATAGAAATTTTTTTGTTAAAAGGAGCATAGATAAAGAAGACATATACGCCCATAGAAATCCAATGTCAGTAGTTTATTCTGTCTTCTCTGTGATTTGACCTGTCGTGCAACTTGCGAGGCTTGACCTATATGCTCATGTAAGTCAAACGGATTCCATGTATGGCACAGAAAACAGGAAGCACTGAGCATTAGGAAACACTGGGTACAGACGCACATGCCACTTTTGCAGCGACAAAGCCGAAGATCATCTTTCATTCCTCTCGGCCGCTACAGAACAATCTGTCACAGGTGCGAGGAGGATAGCATCCTTTTGTCGCACGGATTATCACCAGAGCAACCAGGGGACCATTTCACTACCTTCTTGTGATCACATCAGCCTCATTTTGCAATTATGATAGCAACAAGGTACATTCTTTTGCGCCCAAATCCTTGGAATGCTAGCTAAGAGATGCGTTGAGGCAAAATGGGTTTGCAATGTCATAATCAATAACCATATTGAAGTTGCCAATGGATGGATTGATAGGCCTGGGAGTCATGGTGGATAAGCAATGTTGCAAAGATAAGTTAGTGAAGCTTTTAATAGAGATCTTTGTATCTACTGAAATCCACCAGCACACCGTTACCTTCATGCGCGTTGTTGTGGAAATAGTATCATCAATGATTATAGCCTGCATGTCAAATTGTCCTTAAATTTTACAACGGATTATGTTTAATGATAAATATTCCTTGAGATTATCGTTTTAGTGAAACTGCCACCTTTATGGACTTCATTCTCGACTGCCTCATAGAGAACGTGCGGACATTCGCTACTGGACACAACTGGCCACACAGTCCAGCGATGGCCGCAGGGTGTTCCATTGTGGCACATGTGTCCTTTGCTCCCCCGGCCACAATAGACTTCTCAGAAAAGCGTCTGCTGGTCATTTATGTGCATCTGCTGCTGACAATGAGGCCTAAATATGGCTTGGTACACAATGGCGCTAATTATAAAATTCCATCAAACGTTTATCGAGGACTCCAGCAGTGATGTTTGCCGTGTTGATGGCAGGCATGGATGGGCAGTGGAGGGCTTGATAAAATGAAAATAGATGATTATTTTGAATGCTTTATGTACCTTGGATGCAGTCAGGGTGAATACTGAATTTTAAAAACATACATTAAATATTTGATTTATTTAAGTCTTGAAACGGTCTTAGAACTTGACATTTTTTCTTGAATTTGTGATAAAATGGTCTTAGATATTAAAGATGTTAAAGTGAGGTGGCCAGCTCCTAGATTATATTTTTTTCATTTAATATTATGTTCTTATGAGTGACTAAGCATGCAGGTTGATGGTTAACTTTGATCGGTAAATAAATAAAACATCAAATAAACACATCCTAAAATGTGATTGAACAAAATTTAATTGGAAATTGGTCTTGAATTGTTGATGTAATTTCTGACATAGATCTTTCAGTCAATTGGCCTAAAGTTCAGTATTATCAAACTCAGGTGGGATTGCGTGCCTGCCATGTCTAACTACTGGTTCAGTGTTACGTGACGATATATTTCATGGTTCATTTGTCTCTTGGGTAATGTGCTAAAAATAGTCCCAGTATGAATGGGCTCACAAACCAGGGTCCTCAGAGGCAAAGTAGTGACCACCTTGCAATTACCAGTTCACAAGAGATTTTATTAATTCATGATTCATCACTATCAGTTTGTAGTCGCAAAATTACTACGACAATACAGTTTCATTATCTAAGGCAATTGCATTACATATAATTATGTAGTAATTTAGTAACACAATAGCAGTCGATGCAGTGGTGAAAAACGTGTATGTTCATAAATGCAAATATAATTTATATCTTCATGAAACGCAGCATGATGATTGTTACAATGTTAGCACACCAAATAAAACTGATTATGTAGTCATACAATTGCAACATAATGGTGAAAACATTTATTTGTTCATCAATACAATTGTAATTTTTAAGTGGCGCTGCAGCATGTACATTTTAGCACTTATAACAGCAGGTGACAATGGTGTCAAAACAAAGAACAGATTGGTGAAAAATATGTGTTCATAAAAACAAATATCATTTCTATTTTCCAGAGATGCCATTTGTTAACACACAAACTTAAGTTAATTATGTAGTCCTACAACAGCAGTCAATGCAGTGGTGAGAAAATGTTTATGTTCATCAAAACAAATATCATTTATATTTTTCAATGATACAGCATGATAATTGTCAGCACTCTGAGTAAACTTTTCAGGAGGATGTACAGGTGAGAGACACTATTTTGATAAGGTTGTACTACGGACAGCATAAAATACTTTTTGTAGTGTATGGCGGAACTAATTGCCATGTCATCTGCGTGATGTGGCCAAGCCTGCTTACTCACACTTGAATTACTACATTGATTTCTCGATGCAATATTTATAAGCGGCATGTGCCAAAATTATTTTGTCCATGTGCAGGAACTTGGCTGTGGCGAAGCTGCCCCATTCGCCAGAACTGACACGACTGGCCAGTTGTATCAGTTCGGTTGTAATCTTGAAGGGATTATTGCCAAGTGTCTGTAAGATTATACGTGCCAGTGGGTTTCTCTGATACTGAGACCTCAGTCTGCAGCAAGCAACTACAATAATTAATAATTTACTGAATTATTAAGCCGTAACATCTGTCTATGATATTTTTTAATTGGTTTTACACGGTGGTCTGGGCATTTGTTATGACGCTAAATTCTGCCAATGACCAATGTGCACATAAATATAGTGACACAACTGTATATTGCTGTAAAAAGGTAATCATTTTCAGTGGTGTTGTGAGAACCAAATTATGGTGGAAATCAGATATAGTTATAAATATACAATATATCTACAGGTAGAATAGGGTGGGTGTAAGAAATTTATTATTGGCTTGAGCTTTTTACTTATGTCACCATGAACTGGTTTGGTTGCAATGGAAACATGAAAGCCCCAATCTCTGTGTCACGGGTATTTGTAGCAATGTGATTAGAACCATCAGAGTCTCTTATAACCAGTGGTCAGTAGGACACCGCCCAAGTGAATATTGCGCTTCTCCTGGTAAATGCAAGTGTGCATCGCCAACCATGTAATCACCAGAGTAAACTGATAAAAAGTATGTAAATTACATTGCCGCTGGCACTCACATCATATGTTATGGAATTTAACTGTGGTTATGCAACATTTTATGGCTGTTGATGCGTGATTCACACCTAATAATAGGCCGCATGCATCGTGACATTCCAACGTTTTGCAGAAGTATGCAGTCAAGTGTTTAATAAATTTCAGTCGTTGCCATTGGTATTTCTTTGCAAAATTCTTTCATGCTGACATTAGCATTATCACATCCGTGTTTTCGGAATTTAACAACATGCTGGTGTAGCAAATAACTGAGTTATTTCCGGTAATGAAGGTATTTCCTATTTTCAGTATGCATTACTAAAACAAGAAATTGTACTAATACCGTGGTATTATTTGTAACATTTCTGATTATATCCGAAAAGTTCACATAAGACATCTAAATCTGCCTTGCAAATACCGTCCATTCGTTATTTTATTACATTATTAACCAACTTCTTTTTGTCATCATACAGAGTGTGTACAGTATAAACAAAGTACAAATTAAATTAAAATGTAAGGACACCTATCTGCTCTACATACAAAATAATGTATACTGCAGGTGTATTTAAAAGAAACATGCACCACTATCCCCTGGTGTGTTATTTTACAGATCCAGATTCTTTAAAGCTCCATATTAACCCATACATAGAACAGTGGTGTGCTTGCTCAAGCACACAAATTACCATGTTTATACCTGGCAGGCATATTTGTCATTGAAATAAACACCAATTAAAATAGTATTAAAATGTAATGAATACATTTCACTACAAGCCTCAAGAGACAATACATTTTCCATTCATGAATCTTTTTCTGAGTTGTACCAGTTTTCCAAGAAAACTCTTTCAAAATTGATCTTCCTTCAGGAAGAAATGGATTGCCTGATAATTAAATAAAGTGTGGCATCAACAGAGTGGCATGTTCACATTTTCCATAAGTGAAACATATTTGTTTAAACAAACTAGATGATATGGAATATATTGTTCGTGGCTCCAAGATTTGGTTTATTTTGTAAGAAATTAACTTACTTTGGAGCATTTCTTTTTAAAATGTATGTTTCAAAAAGCTATACTTCAGAGTAAGTTAATTTCTTACAAAATAAACTAGATAAAATCTTACTTATTAAATAGAATGGGCTGTGTATTGCCAAGTAATATGCTTGTTTAATTAGTTTAATAAGTTTGATCACGAAATAAATAAATGTCTTGTAGAGAAGGTGTTTCATTGCATTTCATAAACTTTTGTGTATAATTTGTCATGGAAATAGATTGCATTTTGCTCTGGTATTTATCTCAAAAAGATGGTGTATCTGATTAGAGGCTGTGTCCGAACCTGCCGAGATCAGTATTTGTTGTTGCCCATGGACAGTTAGATGATGGAAATACTGGACTGACCACTAAGACCAAATAAGTTCACACATACAAAGTGTGTAATCCGTGCTACTGTATCTCAAATATCATCATTATTCCAGTGTGTGCTATCCATAACATTATGCATATGAAAATTGGTGACGAGATAAGATAATCTTTGTTTAACTGATAAGGTTCTAAAGAAGGACAGGACTGATCAGTAGAAAGGGGCTGGCTGTCCCTGCCACACCTGCAACTGTGGGGTGAACCGCCCCAGGGGAATAAATAGCCCTGAGTTGTCCAGTACTTGATTGATTCTACACACAGGGTCCACTGAGCAGCCAGCTTTGTTTTGCCATTGTGGTAAACACCCCTTGCCTTAAGTAGACACTGCTTTGAAGTGGTTGAGTTGTTGAATGGAAGGAAGATTTATGTAGGTGCATTGCGGTTGTAAGCTGGTCCTTGTGAAGTGTGCCAGGGTGTTTCTCTTCATTATGAGATGTTTCTATTTGTTGCAGGGTGTTTCTATTTGTCGTGGGTGTTTCTATTTGTTGTGGGTGTTTCTATTTGTTGTGGGTGTTTCTATTTGTTGTGGTGTGTTCCTGTTAATTCCGGAGTGTTTGTGGTGTTGTCCTTATAGGCAGGTGGGTGGGTTGGTAAAATTGGTAACCATTTCCGGTTCCACAATATGTACATTATTTAGAGGACATATCATTGTCATATTTCTAAGTTTGTGTTGTACAAATGAAGTTACAGTTAAACATAAATAACATTACAGACAAAAATAACCACAATATTCCATGACATCACAACATTCATGCTTTTTAAAATATGTACCCATGTATTTGGACACCTAAAATATTTATAAATGTTCAACTCTCTGAAAACATACAATGCAATAATAATATACCTACAATGCAATACTAAATACCTACAAACAGTAGGTATTTTAATGCGTATAAACAGTAGGTATTTTAATACGTACAAACAGTAGGTATTCAAATATCTACAAACAGTAGGTATTTTAATACATACAAACAGTAGGTATTCAAATATATACAAACAGTAGGTATTTTAATATGTACAAACAGTAGGTATTCAAATATATACAAACAGTAGGTATTTTAATATGTACAAACAGTAGATATTTGAATACATACAAACAGTAGGTATTTTAATACGTACAAACAGTAGGTATTTTAATACATACAAACAGTAGGTATCTGTAAACTGACAATGCTTGAAAACATACAGGCCTATTCAATGTTTAAATACATGGAGTCATTACAGTAATTTGATAATTTTAACAAACCTACAGTGTGTACTTCTATATAAAAATCTGAAGTTTTGTAAGTTATTTAGATTCTACATGTTTTAATATATCAAAAGACCTCATTTGTCGACTGATCAAAATTTTAAAGGAGTCGTACGTGACACGACCGCTTAACAGGCGTTTTTGAGGTTGGCAAAAGTTGGTGGTAGACTCGGTAACCTTTCTGATGTCAAGAACCGCAGATCGTTTGTCCTCAAATACACCGTCACCAACTCACATAAAGGAAAACACGAGACAACTGTCAAATTATGTAAATTAGTAATAACATACGGGAGACGATTATGCAAATAAGTAGTTGGGGTACACACAGACAGCTGTCAGGGACAGGATGTATGTGATGGTTTTAAAATTCACCATTCTTGGAGTTTCTGAAGGTAAAAACGTTGGAATTTGATGGCATGCTAGGGTTGCTGTATGCACTTATGTACATGTCTTTGACGAGTTCAGAATATGTCTTAAACTGGAAAATTATCCGTTTTATTCGGGATGGAATAAAAGACAGGATGCTCACCGATATTAGGTTCCATTTTAGTGGCTTGGTTAAAATGTAGAAAATGTCTTGATAAAAAAAATACAGTGTACTAGGTATCAACATGAGTTTGTGTGAATGCAAGAAGACACTGTTGGCGATAAGAAAACATCTTTTATTCAGCCATCGCAAATTTCACCTGTTGGAAATAAGGAAACATCTTTCACCTAGCCTTCGCAGATTTTCACCTGACCTGCAAGTGTTGTTAAGTTATCATTTAAAAGTTTTGTTTCCAATGCTCATTCAGAGAAATAACATTCACAAGAAAATGCAAAATCTTTTTCAAAATCATAGAATTATCAAGTATATCAGATAACATTGTTTACACAAAATAGATTGGTGTTACTTGATTAAAGGAATTGTTTTCATATAAAATTTTATATTTAATTAAGAAAAGGATATATAATGGAATCAAACTACACAAATTTAAGCAACGTTGAATAAACATAACTTGCTGAAAATATACGAGAAGAAATGTAATTTGTATGCTATTACAAATAATATTAAATATAGTCAATTACACAATTCAAATAAATATTTAAATAAAAACAACAAAACAAGATTGAATAATGCAGCTAGTTTAGTTTCATCAAAGAGTGATTCATGACATGTTTGTTGTTGTTGCAGATCTGCCTCTGAGCTCCAGTCTCTGTCCAGCCCAGCCAGTCACCAAGGGAGTGGACACAGTTCACCCAGCCAGCCTACGGTCACTCAATTGGAACCATGTCCACTAACCACCAATGGAACCACTGATGGTAAGATGCTTTCACTCACAACACTTTCACTTTTGATATCATGCAATACATTCAGCTGTTCTCTAAATGTTGTTTTTCATTTTTGTTTTATCAGCTTTGCATTGTCGTCATTGTGGTGTTTATATATTGATTGTGAGGGACGTTTCTGTTTCTTAAGTAATGGTAATTTTTTTACCATTTTAGCTAACGTTTTTATAGTCTTCTGATAACATTGCTGAGATGTCTCCATATTAAAACTACTTATTGTTTACATATTTTTATCTTCATGGAGGTTTACATTGATGATCATAAATGTGTTGGTATTATAAATTATTGTATAATTTCTTTTAAATAAAAAATAAAAATGAAACATAATAAAGTATATAAGACTGATGCACTGATTTAAGAATAAAACTAATTAAATATCTAATTAAAAATAATAATAAAACCTACACCAGTACAATTATAAAAGAATGTTAAAGTTGACCTTTGTTAATATTTAAACTGTTTGCCTTCGTGGCTGATTATATTTGATTTTAACTTACCTGACTATGAAGTCCCACATATCAAAGCAGTCTTGTGATTCATTTCATATTGGGATATTTTCAGCTGGGAACACTGGTTTTTAATCTAATCTGGGAGTATAAAGCCAACACTCCCTTGTTGTAGATTGATAAACTATATTAGATTACAACATAATGCTTCTCTGTTTTCTTTATTCTCAAGTAGTCGTTGACCAGGCTCAACCTCCCTCTACGGGAATGGATGAATCATAATAGTCTTATGTTGTCACATTCTATATTTAATTTACATGTTTGGTCATTTTTTGTGGAACACAAAAATTACTCATGGGATGTGCAAAATATTAACAAGTTTTTATTTATGTCTTTTGCTTGCTTACAAGTCTTTAAAATAGGACTCATTTTTGAAAAAAGGTTTTACATATGTTTAATAATTAATCTTGTATAATGTCCCCTCCATGTAATTGTTCTCGAGGTGCTGCACAAAAACATACAGGCATTTTCTTTTGTAGTTCTATACTAGCATATAAACATACCAATCTATTATAAGTAAAATGTTGTAAAACAACAATTTCAAATATTGCAGAAATTTCATAGTTTCACGCTGGTATCTTTTCATAAAATATTTTATGAAAACCTAATGAATCATTATTGACCACTGGTGAGAATAGTTATTTTATGAACAGTCGTCAATAGTTAATTTATTCTGTGTTTCTGGAAGTGAAACGTAGCAAGTTTCCCAACACACAGCTGGTATAAGGCGTGTTCAGACAATGCTGCCATCTAGTTGTTAGTCATGAAAACATTGCACAGAAGTGACAAAACAAAAAGGAATTTGTTTCACTCACCGTAAATTATCTAATAATAAATTACCAAAATCACAGCTCTGTCCATCAGCTGGCTTAGAATTAGTATTTTTCTTGACACATCTGGCTAAAAATGTCGACATATGCTGAAGTGATTACGGTTGTTAAGAAAAGAAAATACACCGATCTGGGTTAGAGAGCAACAACTGGCTATTTTCATTAAAATGTGTCACATTGTATTAACATCATGTGACAGGTTGCGTTAGCGTCATGTGACAAGTTGTATTAACATCATGATTGGTGCTGGCGGGACTTCATGCATTGTGCTGATCATTGATTTTGTTTGGCGATGTTGACGTGGTCACAGAAACGCACAATAACATGTCAGTTCTTGACGCCGGCATCAGCATATATTGCTCGGAGAAATAGCCATCCCTGTGGTTATTGCTTCCAGGTAGATTGGCTCCATTCTCACCTGTTAGAATATTTTCCCCAAGAGGGGTAATCGTCAGTCGGAATCATTAATGATAATATATGCCTTGATTACTAATTTTTGTGCAATCTGTATTGTAAATTACACAGATTTTTAAATAAGATTAGGGATAGTTTATTTGGAGGGAAATATGGTGTGGCGAATGTTTAGGGATTAATCACGAACACATGACTTGTTATGGTTAAGTTTGAAGTGTTTACGTTGTGTAGTAGTTGACTGACATCTGCATATAGGTAGTGTGGTGTGTACACCCTTTCAAACATCAAACATTTGTGTCTTACTAAAAGAGCAAATTGAAACATTTAATAGTTCTTGGTAAATCAAACAAAACATTAATTCTGTAAGTTTATGTGACTAGGATTATGATTTAGTCATTGCCATATACAGTATAAATGGTGTAAACACACTAGTGCAAAATTTGATATCGACATCTGTCAGATTTTCAGCCATATTGCAGGATAAACTCCATATTGTCTTAAGTATGACTTATGGCCTGTTTAAGTTTAATGCTTCAGTCTGACATACAAATTTCTTCTTTACTATCATTTGTGATTTCCTCTTCCATGTTTTGTCGACGTGTGTTTTTATACTTGTTTTAATGGATGGACGATTAAATTTTTTTTGTCATTGTCATCATCGCCCACTGATTGGGTCAATCTGTCACAAAAATGGTAATGGAGACAAGTGGCGATTGACGTCAGTATGCAGTTATATACACCGTTCTTATACACCGGCATACGTGTGTCTGTGTGTCCAATTTTGGACTTCTTAGCAATCATTTGTCTCGATTCCGAGTGACTCATCCTTCCTGGGTTCGGCGAGTAAAACCTCTGCCTGCCTCCTCTCTGTTGCAATTACTCTGTGCTGCTGTTGCCACTAAAGTACTTGTGTTTTGTTGGCACTAGGTTGTTAAACTCAAGTGCCCAAGATTTCCCCCTCGCACCACGGTTGTTAGACTCAAGTGCCCAACATTTCCCCTCAGACCTTGTGAGTGAACGCTGCTGAGTTGACAGGTTTTCTGTGACACATAGGGCAAGGGTGAAAAAGGGAGAGGTTCACTTTTTGGGTGCGAGGTATCCTTGTCAGGATTTGTCACGACAGGCCCAACTTCCCCAGTAAGAATGTTGAAATCACTGAGAGTAAACATGTCATTGAACAAATTGGAACAGATGTGTCAAAATGCGGGAAGTTTGCACTGGAATGCAGCGTAATTGTTCACACTTCCCACTGGGGGAAATAAAATACCCAGGGTGGAGGTGTATTACCAACACATACACAACCCACAAAAAAAATATTCGGGGGTAAAAACAGTAAGTAAAATGTCCCAATGTGTTGGTGTGTTTTTGGAGTGACGAAACATTTAAAGTAGTGCACCCGTATCATGGAATGATATACTTATTCTCCCTGGCACAGAAAATCTGTTTGGTTTGTTAATGACTCGTCTAACCTGTTTTCTACACGTGTCCATGATCCAGGCACATAAACCCCAGCATTGTTGCCCCCGGCTGGTAAAATCTGCTTATATGCGTGGCGTTTATGTGTCACGGGTGACAGTTCCCATGATTCTTAGGGAGGCTGACGTAAGAGGATTACTATCGGAACAATTGCGTTGATGTAATGGTAGTTCATTACGATTTTATATGCGGCAAGAGAAGCTGACACAAAGTTGTCTAAGGATTTTAAATGGTGGGAAACATTTCAGCTTCATTGCTTTTAGGTTATCTAGTAATTTTCAAATCACAGTTTATGCTTTGTAGCAAATGTAGCAAATGCACTGTACATATATGAGGCCTGTAAGATAGTCACAATAGTTATCTTAGATTAAATACAACAAGTGCAATTATTCTTTTTTGGGTACTGTGAACCGTGTGTCACTATTAATACATTACCTACATTTTTAAATATAAATTTGTATAAAATTTAATTTCTTATAATACTTCATTTGGAACTAAAAATTGCAGTGTATTGCTCTTTAATTGAAAAATTGTGTTTAGCAAATGGGAAATGTCACAAAAGCCAGAGAGATGTTAAAATGGTTCACTGTTAAAATAGGTTAAGAGACTCAAACAATGGCATAGCAAGATGACGTGAGCACAAATTGACATGAGTGCTTAGGTCTTTTGTCTTGAGTGCTTGAGTAGTTGATTACACTGTCGTCCACACTTCACCACGAAAATAAATCATTGTGCTGACATTTTCTTTCTGCATCTAAATAACTTTTTATTTTGATGTGACTGACGCATTACTTGTTTGTTGCCGAGTGTTGCTTATAGAGTCTGAGTGTCAACTTTTTGATTGTCTGAATCACAGATGATGGGGTTAGTTTCAACAGAACAGTGCATTTAGTAATATACTAAGAACTTGTATGAAATAAAGTGTGTGTGAAGTTTTCATTTCTGGGTATTTTTTAAAGTAATAATGTCAAACATAGAGTTAATTGATTATTTACTCTTTGCTGTTTTTTGTATTGGAATATAATTTTTAAATATTTTTAATGACATATATATTGAAAAGTCTGACCTGTATTATGTTGATTTCACATTTATTCACTTAGTACACTGTTTCTTGGTGGCCATCATTGTCAGTTGATTGCTCAGTTCTATAATAAATTTTCAGAACTACTAAAACTCTTATATAAATGATATCGCAATGACATTTTTATCCCTCAGCAGTTATCTTAACATAATAGGTTTTTTTTTCTAATACATCAATTATTGTTTCATTATCAGACACTAACAGGAAAAACGGAACATTTAAAAGAAAATACATGTACTATTTTTAAATTTGTATTTGTGATATTTATGTAAATACAATCAAAAGAAAGCATAGTAAATCAATCCAATTTGTGCATAAAAACATTAAGTCTTTTACCATAAAATACATAGAGCACTGCATGTTCATCAAAACCTTTTACGTAATTACTTTTATGCTATCCATAATGTTTTATTACCTTTCAATAGAAGGTCTTCAGATGTGTTGATGAAATCTATCCTAGAAAGTTATCACAGTGATAATCTGCCTGTTTTGCACTGTGTGCAATTGTGAAGAACAACAAAGCTATTATGCAGAGGCTGTAATGAGTGGTGTTGTCTTTGAAGATCAGCGTTCGTCTGCCATTAACCTACTATGTACAGTAGGGTCAGACAGAATGTCACTCTGATGTTTGTGGCTTATAACAACAGCAGTACAGAAAGTGCTGTCAACAGACTGTGGATGTAGTAGTAGCTACACACCAACCATGCAGATCTAAATGTGTGTTTCTATGTTCCTGATGTATGTGCTTATGTTTTCTAACAGGTCCAATCCATGAGCAGTGAGAAATGTCATACGGGCAAAATGCGTTTTTTGTAAATGTTTTAGCCAGTATATGTTACACACAAATCAAATGCGGGTAGAGCAGGATTTCATGCAGGCCAGTCACCCGCTTACAACAGGTTATAAAGCTGCATGCATGCACACTCATGTACATCCTCACAAGTGGATACATTTGTACAAAAATAATGTACAACAATAGCACAGATACAATGTGAAGCAAACTTGACGATATTAATGTAGCAGAAATTGCTGGTAATGTTGTCCAATTGCCTTCCCATAACAGAACCTTCAAATAATTGTTTCCAAACAGTGTGACCCTATGAATAAGACAATGAGAATTAGCGATAGACAGAAGGCATGAATTGGAGTCCTGGACACAGAGTTGTGTGAATATGTTCCTGAACATTTATACTTTTGAATATTTGCCAGAGAAATAGATTTTTTTAATGTGGGTGGGAAAATGTTGATTATAAAAACAAATATTCACCTGAGCATATTTAATAATTTTCCTCATATTGTAAATACACAGTGCTCTAAATTTAAAGTTGGGCACGGGTGATATTTGTATGCAATTAGTCTTTGTACTTATGCATTGAATTAAAAGTTGTGTCATCATTTCCTGTGACCGTATTTCCTACCTTTTGAAAGAACAAGACTGCCACACACTGATTCATAATAATGCTTTGGGCTGTTTTAGAACATTGAACAGGGCAGTGATCTTTACATTTTGGGTTTACAATGTTTTACCATTTTTATGAGAACCAGGCTGGATAAATGAACGACTGCACATTTAGATAATTCCAACTGAAGACATGTTGTAGTTCTGTCTACATGTGCCATTATTGCTATCTCTGGAGTCAGCATATGCTTTAGAAATCCAAACAACAGCAGAGTCGTAACTGTTCATTTTTGCCAGTAATCCCCCCCAAAGGGCATACCTCCCATGAATGAAACAAGGTGAACATGACAATGGGCACACCACATGGTTGCAACCTCCAATTGTCCAAGGCTCAGGTGTTTGCGAAACAAATAAATTGTAACAGTGGCCGTTTTTGTGCAGAGGCTTGCATTTCATGACAGGATTAGTGATAATTACACAGGGTTGACCACTGGACTTCCCTTGTTCACCCTCAGGTTAGGGAGGCTGGGCTGCATCATTAGGTCCAACCACCAACCAAATGAGCTGTGTGCTCTGTTGAATAGGCACCCCTGAGGGTCTTTGTGTGGTGAACAGGGAGTGTGATGTAACAGGTGAATACAACTCATTGGACTGGGCTGAGGTGTGTCATCAGCAGTAGTGATTGTGTGAAGGAGGCTACACACAGCACAGTAATGACCACTTTCAAATGGACAAGGGCCCTGGAGAGCATGCTTTCTGGACAGTGGCGATTTCATTCCTGAAATACTGCAAGGGCATGCAGTCTAGAATTGTGGCAAAATATAATTTGTTTGGCTAAAATTCCAAATTTATTACTCACAGTTATGTCAGGTTTATATTTGATGAAGAGGTCATGTTATCAGTGCCATGAAATTAAGCTGTTGTCACCTAACAAAATATAAATACCAGCTACTGGTGTACCCATGATGTTGACTGGTAACTTTATAGTTAGTACTAAATGCTGTTATTTTATGTATGTTGCACAAACATTTATTTTTACTATTTGGTTGCAGATTATGTAATTGCATTTTAATATTGATTTGTATAATTTTATGGAATTATTTGGTTACATCTTTAGCCATGCTAAATTGGTAATGTGCTAAATTGGTAGAACAAATTACGAAGTGTTCATAAGAATATTTTATTACAGCATATATAAACTATAATTATCACTTTCGGTTTCCCTTTCCCCTGAAAGAATTCTGTGAAAACATCTTAGTATTATAGCAAATCAGTGTGTAGCCTGTGGCTACACTGGTAAAAATTGCTAATGACTAGTAACTAATTACTCAGTTTGTAAAGTAATTAATTACTCAGTCTGTAAATTAATTAATTACTCAGTCTGTAAGTTAATTAATTAAACACTTTCTTGCTCACTCTAACTAAGTACTTTGGATAAGTACAGAATGCTTTGCAACCAGCAATACACAGATGTGTGTATATACAACACCTGTTTGTTGGTAGCTACTAATTGCTATTAGCCAGTCTCACCTGTGGCAAGGGTTTCTACATGGTCATTTACAGGTGAGGTGAACACCTGGGAAATTCTACACAATCCAGATACTATTTAAGAAATTAAGTGATATCACCATGTAAAGCAAACAATTATGCATTGTGAAACAAAAACATTGCATTATTAAAATACAGTATGAGCATGATACAGTTGCAGATTAAAAATTTTGTATTGTTTAAAAATTCTAGATTTTTTTAAAGTTACACAGCACTGTAACTGGTGCACATGATTGGTGTCACAGGGTGACTGAAACCTAATCAACCAGTTAAACTCTTTGTTGACATTTTATTGGCTGGTGGTTTGTGATCAACACTGATGGTTTTAATTGTAAGGTTTGAAAACTAAGACTAAGTTAAAACGGCTAAAAGTTAACCCGTTGAAACAATGTTAGTGTATGTGTAGATTATGAAAAGGTGAACACATGTTATATGGCCTAAAATGTGCCCCAATGTTAGCAAGATCAGATGTTAGAAAATTTAAATAAATATGATAAATAAGTATTATGGGTATTGTATATTTAAATTATATGAAACAGCTCTTTGAATACAAGTAAAATTAAACCAGGATTTTTTGTGCATTTCAATACGGAGATAACAATACTAAAAAGTTGGGAAACGGCAAAATTGTAAGAAAGGCCAAAATTAATAAGGCTCTCCTATGATGAGTAAGTTATGTAAAAATATTTCAAACCTCCACCCAAATGTTGAATGTAATTCTCAGCACCGTCACAGAAATCAGAGCGTGACAGTAAGTCCATGCATTGGGACAGGTTTTTAAACAACCGCGATGTTCCCATCATTGCTCTGGAGAAAATTGTTTTTCTCGCGAGTGTTTAAGATTTCACCCGAGTTATTATGGCGATTGTGCCGCATTTACGACGCTATCGACAAAGACGACACCTCTCACTGGTGCACAACGCTGCATTCAGACAAGACTGCCCAACAGTAGGCCTCACAACACCTCACAAACACTGTAATTGCCCCGCGCAGTCAGCTAGGTGTATTGCGAGCAAAAAACGTAACACAGGCCCTGCATGCGTTCTAGCGTGACTGAGGGAGGCGGAATATCATCTTACTCTCTCGCCATTATCCCAGGGTTCCCGTGCCCTCGTTGACTCGGACAAGTGGCGAGGATTTGTTATGGATGTCTGGGAGTGAAATGTAACCAACATGGGACCCATGCAAACAGCAGGGAAACTGAAACTACCATTCAAAATTATCTTATTGAGAGAAATTTATTGGTCTGAGTTTAACGATGAAATATCTTCTTTTGGTCAACCTATGGAATTTTTATTTATTATTCCTAATGGTCGTGACTGTTAAAAATCAGTGTGTGTACATATATATATATATATATATATATATATATATATATATATATATATATATTTATATTTATTTATTTATACAGATTGTATTACCTAAGATGAATTATCATGTCAAGTTTAGCAGTTAGTTGAATACTTACTTATTAAATAATGTTGTCATGTTATAAATTGCACAGGTAACATTTTTGACTGGAAAAACTATTTTGTATGAATAAAGAAAAGAAAACAGTGCTTTCAATAAATTATAAATTTATTTAAATATGTTCTGACAAAGGTCGATACTAAGTTTGGAGACATCACTTTAGACTTCTGCAGTAATTTGTCAAAATCCACACAAAGTGAGTTAAACTTGTTAAAGTACTGACACATAATTATCTGCTGGAAGTTAATGTGTGTACAGGTATAATTAGTTTATTTAATTGTGTTTTACTCATAGTGCACTTTCACTTGGATGTTTCGTTTTGCAGATGGCATTCCTATATTGTCAAGCGGCAGTCAGTCAGCAGCATACACTGGCTCAGACACCTGGGCTCTGTCAGCTGTCCACCCGTCCTCTGTGACACACACAGGTAAGACACTTTGCAACACAAAACCACCTGGGTAGGTAATGTACTCAGGTCCTTAATTATAGGCAGGTTCTTCCGTACTTGGGTATTAACTAAAAATGGGGGGCTCGGACATTTACAAAATTTTATGTAATTTATTGATGATGTTATTTTAATATCCTATGTGCACTAATAATGCATGCAAACCTAAATTTTTTAGCATTTACTTAATTTTTAGTAATAAATTGCAGATATGTCAATGAACTAGGCATTGTTTTAAAGCAATCTACGATTTGTGTAATTTAAAACCAAATACAATCTATTTCACAGTTTTGCAACATACCAATGTTGCTGTTTGACGTAGTTCACTCAAATAGTATGTGTGCGCAAGAGTGAGTGCATGCATGCTCACACATACCGTTGTGTCAACAACTATCTATATTTATGTCAGATGTATTTGTACAGCTGTGTATATAAAAAAGTGCGTGCGTGCATGCATTCTGTTGTGTGCCGGAAATTGTAATAGATTTGGTGCTATGAAGGTGTTGTATCAGATATTTAGTTATTTATTTACAGTGATTTTTTATGTAAGTTGTATCATTGTATTTCTTCAGAATTTTTTTAATATTGGTAAATGCCAGTTGAATGAATCCTGATATTTTATAGTTATAAAATTCACTTTGTATGGCGTGTGCCATTTTTACATTAAATCATGCATGGACTTGAATTGTAAATATCAAACAATGATATGTTAAACCATTTTTACATTAAATCGTGCATGGACTTGAATTGTAAATATCAAACAATGATATGTTAAACCACATTTCTATTCAGATGTTACACATAATGTTCTGTGAATGATACGTGTCAATGCACTGAGTTTTTCTGAAACGATTTGCGCTATACACTAATTATGCATTATTATTAAATCATAAAATTATTATCTGCTGTTAGTGAAAACTTTGACGTTACTATCCCCTAATTCAAAAGGAACCTCCGTAGTGATTATCACATCATTGTAACTTCACAGCCGCTGAGCAACAGCAGTGATTCTCATTGGCATAACTTGACATGTGGCATATGAGTTCGATAACCATTTAGACATCCTCCTGTGCAAAACCACTACATTATTTTGCAGCTGGCCGTTTGGTTCTACCTTCCCAGCTGCTAAATGTCAGCCTGGCACTTTGTGCTGAGTGCTTATGATTACATTGATGGCAGCTTATCTTGTAATGGCACCAGCACACCCATGCCCCTGCTGGCCTCATTATTTCCATATTAATTACCCCCCTGGTCGGTGGTTCTTGGCCAAGGGAATCTTGCTTGTTCAGGGTGGTATATGGATGCAGCTATCAGGAAGCTGTACCATCAGGGATATCAGGAAGGGAAGATTCCCCACTCCCTGTGGACAGATTACAAGGGATAGCAATGGGGAGCCGTGATAAGGCCATGCCATCAGTTGCATAATCACTGCATATTTCTGATAAGCCAGACAGTGTGGCCCAGAAATGCACTTCCTGGGTTACTAGCGAATCAGTAAGTCACAGTGCAGGAGACTACTATAGGCACAGGTGTTGGCCAGTGCATCATCTCAAGACTCTTGGAATCCCAAATAAAAACTATTATTATTATTTATAGTTGTTTCTAGGCTGACAGTCTCTAGAATAAAGAGGTTGCACTGTAAATATCCCAAAGATCATGTGTTGGCTTGATCTTGATCTTGATGGTTAAAAATAATTTATAAATCCACAATGTTTAAGTTATTTTTTTTTAAATAGATCTACATGCATCACATATAAACAGTAAAACCTTCGGATGAAGCAATATGTCAGTTAGGATCCCTGTAAGTTATAATCCTGTTGCAGTATTCAATATTTTCTAAAGTTATCACGGTAGACAGGTTTTGATATATTATACAGATTACAGACGTGTGTCCACTGAGGCAGAAGTCCTCTGTACTATGATAATAATAATAGTCTCTGTGGCCTGAAGTGTGTGAGGTCTGTTTGCTACCACCACTGAGAATTGATGAACACAGAAGAAATAAACACACTGTAAAGCAAAGAAAACATAAAAATACTTCAGATATTTCTGTTAATTGTTGGTGACACAGAGCAGAAATTAGTATAATAACAAACTAATTATAACTAAGCTTTTCAATAAGATAATTAAATGCGACTACCATTTTTTAATGTATGTATGTTTATATGTACAGTTTACCAAGATACTTAGTAAGAAAGGTCCACTGTAAGAACTACCCTGGTATCTAGGGTGTAGTGTAAGTCCCCCCTCCTCACAGTGTGCAGGTGTTCTGTGTGTATGCTATCGCTCCATCAAGTAGTGGAGGGTGCAGCCTGTCTCCCTCTGTAACTCCATAGCTGCCCTGCCTGGGCTGAGTCACCTGTCTTGACCCGCTGCCACATACCTGGCTGTCTTCACACATAGACGTGTCAAAGATCAGGCGCTGTTGTAATTGTCATAATTCAGCAGCGGTCCGTCCAGTCGTTATCTGTATGAGAGCAAGCGAGGAGTCACAGAAATAGTCCTTTAAGAGGTCCTGTAATTACCGACAGCGTTGCCGCACAAAGTCACAATCCACGGTGAGATGTGAACGAAAGATAGTCCGTCCATAATGAATAACTCGTGCCGTGTTGAGTTGCTGTCGCTTCTTCTCCGCGAGTCGTTCCTCGTAGCAGTGGCACATGCATGGACCTGCGAAAGGCCCGCTGCTTTCCACGTGTTATTTGGCGATTTGTTTCCTGTGAATTTTTACGTTAGGTGTGTTCTATGTTGAGTTATAGATTACAATCATGTTACCAGATTGCAGGACATTTGAGCAAAACGTTTTTATTTAAATTTATACGCTTGTAGTGTCACATGCTTTTTCTTTAACTTGACTATCACCTTTTTGGTGTTCTCAGTATGAATAATGAATAATGGTACATCGTGTTCCGTACACTAAGAATCTCTAAAATTTCAGTTATTTTTGAAAATGTAACAATTTCTATTTCGAATTAGTAACTAACTTATATTTTGTATCCCTACACATTTTTGTTAGTCCAGTCAAAATACAGATACCCAACCTAGTCCTGTCATTTCCTGTTTTCGAAATATCATCTGCAGATAACCCGTAGCTCTTCCACAAATCTCTGTTTCATGGTTCTAATAGATGGCAGACAGCATCATGTTAATCTCTTGACCTGCCTTGGTATCCATCCCTCCCAGCCGCTAAACGTTACCTGTTTCTAATGGCCTGGAAAACATTTATTTGCTGAGATCATTATGTCGTAACTGGAGGCAATGGTGGCGCTCCTTGGCAAATTACACTCAGCTCTACCTGTTTGAAGTGCAGCTCTCATGGACATCTAAGAAATCTTGCATTATTGAATTAGGTAAATGATGAGTTATCAAGAAAGCCTGCCTCCTTGTGTACCGTGATATTTAGCATTATATACGAATCAATCAAATGTATAGGAGCTGGAAACGGAGCCTATGCATGGATTAAGAAATATATTAGTTATATCACAACTACATTGAGAATTACATGAACTCAAGATGTATACAATGTAATTTGATATGCCATTTCTTTCTACATTTTCTTGCACCTTTTATTCCATTATAGGTGTACGATTGTTGTAATTAATGTTATCACAAATTGAGTAGGGGCGATATAATAAAGAAGGGAAGCAATATCAGTATTTTTTGTGTAGTTGGGGGAGTGTTTAGGTGGAAAGTCCTCATGGGACCCACTGTCCTCTGCTAGAAATGCAATAACTTGAATTATTGCAAGTCTGCATTGGATACTTGGTTCTCTAATAATTTTGTAACAGAGTGTGGCATTTTGTAACAGCATCATTTGTGATGTATTAATTTTAATTGTGTCTTTGGGTCTAAACAAATGACTGCAAAGATGAAATGTGTTATAATATTAAAACATCTACATAATCTTACAAAGTACCAACTTAGTGGGAGCCCCTGAAATGCCTGCGCATTCTACTCCCTAGAAGTAATGTGCTTGATCACCAATGTTAACCCTTTGATTTCTCTCAGCACCTGCAGAATTCCTGAATGGGCATTGTTGGTAATGACCGCCTATTTATCTTTTAAACTGAAACCGCTCCTGACTTAACAGAAGGGAAGAATTGGCCTTAGATGATTATAATCATAGGTATTAATATAACAAAGGTGTCTTTTTTATGGTGTTTATGTAGAATATGTAAGGCAGGTTTCTACCCAGTAAGAAGCCGTATAATAGTTATTTCAAATTCGGTAGAAGCTCTACAGTGTGACTGTCTTTCCTAATTTGTTACTATTAGGGGATGTATATTTATAGGAATAATTGCACGTATAATGTCTATTTAAAATTTCTTTAGTTCTCCAAATACAGAATATGCACTTCCCAGAAAATCAAAAGGACCGTGAGAAAAATAGTAACTGAACAGCCAACCATTATTATTTCTTTGCAGTTATGAAATTTTGTTGTGTTTATCCTAGAACTGTGATAATTTCCCCAATGTTACCTGGTTAGTCAAAAGGTTTTAATGCAGTTTGGTGGACGTACACTTGTAGAATGCTCCTGAATGATGCATGGGTCAAACCACAGTTAGTCATGCATGTAATTTGCGTGATTTCACAGCACTAAATAATTTACAATTTTGTGGTCCATCCAATTTTGCATTGACCGGCAGCTTGTTAGTGCTGTAACCTGGCTGAGAAATGACTGGTTTTAAGCCAACTGTGGGTGGTGCCAGTGAAAGAGTCCAATCTAAATGACCAGTGTGTCTATGTGTTGGTTTGTGTATGTAGGTGTGTGTCTGTGGGTGCAAGCATGCGTGCAATTTGCAGAGATGTAGGTGTGTGTGTAATCCTGTGCGTATGGGTGTAATTTTGTTTTGTGCAATGTTTAATTAAATCAACCTTTAAATATGTCTTCATGTTAAGCAATATTTTACTTAAATTCATTGATGCACATAATGGGCATTTTATCCCACAAAATGATCAGTTTTTATGTTTTCACTATAATTACATTCTGTATTGTTAGTAAAATAGTTACAAACACTAATAATATATATATGTATAATATATATATATATATATATATATATTAATATATATATATATATATATATATACACACACACACACATTCATGTCTCTTATCCGCACCCTTTGGTTCCCAAAGTTTTTTGATCGGATAAACGAAACGTATGGATTAGTGAGACATTGTATCAAGATAGTTCATATACAAAATATGCGGACCGCGAAACAATATTGAAGACTAGATAAATGAGATATTAGTATGTGTGTATATACATACATGTGTGCATGTTAAATAAATTATATATATATATATATAATAGTTCATTTATGGGTGTGTCGATATATATATATATATGTATATATATATATATATATATATATATATATATATATATAGCAGGGAGATTATATCCACATGTGATGTGTAACCCCAGTGAACCAGTGGAGAGGATTTGCAGAGATGACTACTGCATAATAATAAGCTGCCAGTGCTGTGGCCTGCCTACAGACAGAGCCAGCAAGCAGTGACTGGTCTCTCTGGTTGCTGGTTGCTAGGCTCATCTTACAAGGCAGCTGATGGAGAGGCAGGTACCAGACTCAGGGAGCAGGCCACCACTTGGCTGCCTGCCCTGTCTCTGCCAGCTCACTCTTGCCATTTAGACGTGCAGCCAATCACGGCTCAGCTCCACACCCTGGCCAATCAGCTCGCAGTGACTGACAGGTCTCTCCTGTGTGGCTTTGTTCATTGGTCTGTGGGTGCTGTCAGTAGCCAGGCATGGGAGTGGGCCCCTCTGCTCCTTTTCTGTCTACCCGTTTGTGTGTTTTTACTGTTTACCCTACACATTGGAAGTGACAGTGCTGTCTCAATGCATGAGCTATGGATTAAAGGTAAATGCTTGCTTGTTCTAATGGGATTTTACTGTAATGTCCGTGTGGACTCGGTCAGGTCTGGTGCCCACGCCGATGCGTCTTGTCATTCGTTACCGGCAGTTTCCCGGCATCACAGCGGAAGCGGGGCTGTATCTTTATGCGATCTGACTTGTTAAATAATCGATTTAACTAATTAAGTGTGCGGCTGGGCAGTCAGGTGTATGGTAAGGAAATTGATCGTGAAATGTGCAACATAATATTGGCATTGACTGTGATGTATATATGTGCGCGTAACTTTAGTAGTTCTTTGCGGCGCATCGAGAGCACACGAAGTGTGAGTTTGCACCTTCCCAGTGTCATCGCTTAGGTTAGTCTGTTTTATAAATTGTGGAAGGTACTGATTAATTTATCTGCTGACATTTGTGTAAATATTTGATAATTTATTATGGTAATGATAGTGTAGTTATGTTAGTTAGTATGGTGTAGATGACATGATTTTATGAGTGTCATGCTGTATGTATGAATATAGGCCATATATATATATATATATATATATATATATATATATATATATATATATATATATATATATATTTTAATTATATATATAAATGTTAAATATACAATGAGTATATATATACATGTGTATATATATACACATATGTATATATATATATATATATATACACGTATAGTTATGGCATGCATATAATATATATATACACTATATATATATATACACTATATATATATATATACACTATATATATATATATAATTAGGTCATGGTTAATGTGGTTTAGATAATCTATATTAATATTAAAACTAAAATTAAATGATGACATAATTTTTTATTTTGAATTGCCTTTAAAACGTACTCCTTAAATGTGGAAGGAAAAGGTTACATGTAAATCTGAATACTATTTTGTTATTATTATAGCTTGTGCTATCATACAAACTGTTATTTGTATATGTACAAATAACGATTATTACTCTTGTCAAATATGTTTTTGCATACTATTTTTACAATTTTGTGTCTAAATGTGTACTTACATAACATTTTAATAATAAGACATGTAACCATTTATTTTATTAAAAGACATTAAAGCATGTACGTTAATAACTACTGATATTATGTATATTGGTAAGAAACAGGTTACAGGTATATTGTTTTGTTTTCAGTAACCAAAATTGTGGCGTGTAAAGCATTTATACAGATTACTAAATATGTAATAAAATAATCAGACCTAGCAAAATTACAAAATAACTAATTTGAGGTAATAATGTGCCTCTATAAAATTACACTGTTGAGTTAAAGATGTATACATGTTTATAATATTTATTTTAGCATGTTATTTTAACTAACACCTTTTCAATTGCGTTATTTCCACACTGCCGGATATCAACTGTAATCTTTATCATTGTAGGATTTAACATATTTGATGTGTTAGTGCCTCCAAGTTGACACAGCCATTCTTGTATTTACCCGCCTCAATCCTTTCCCTGCTATTATGCCCCTTTGCCACAAACTTCCTGGGGGCAGATGGTATCAGCAACTGAGGAATTACCCAAAAGCACACAGGCCTGTCCATTGAGTCAGGTGCAGAGGTTAGCCACAGAGCTGTCCATGACTTGTGCCAGATTTTATCTTTCTTTCTGGACAGAATCAGCCCATGCTGGTGGTGACCACATGGCACTTTGTTGCAGGGTTCTCCAGAAACACCCATTAGTTCTGACAGCGTTTATGTTATCGTAATGGGTAAAAATTGCATAAAGTTGTCCATGCTATTTTACAACCATTTGCTCATTGAGAATCTGAACATTTACAAAGTTACCCTCATGCATTTGTCTTGTCACACTATTATCAGAATGCATCAAGATGCCACAGCTTGCGTGACTATTAATTGTTGAGTTGGGATTCATGTATGTATGAATTTATAAGATACATAATTAATTTTAACATTTACTATGGTGTCAAACTCCATAACATATGAATTTATAAAATATTTTCTTGTACTAAGATGGTATCAGCAAAACCATCAGATACAACAGATTATAAAAAGAAATCTAGTAGGTAAATCATTGTTGAAACAGTAATTCAGGTAAAACAATCTGGGTAACAATAGAGACAAGACAGTCCATCAGTGGGATTATTGCTAATTTCCTCTCTGGGAGCAGTTTGCCACAATTGAATGGAAACACTTTCCAAATACTCCCACAGCACCCTGGGATTAGCCTCTGCCCAGTGAGGAGTGAGATCACTCTCTGTGTCTGGGGATTCAGCAATTAAAGCATTCTGATTGAAAGTCAGGCAAGTGTAGCCTTTGTATAAAGACAATTAGGCACAGTCCAGTTAGCCACACTTCTGCAGGCTTCAGGCCTGTCAAGTGTAAACTGGGGCTGGTCTTTGATAGAGGTCTGGATGTTTGCTCTGCACTGAAGCCTCTAATTTGGTTTATCCTGTAGTTTGGGAGCTGCAGGATCTAATGATTGCAGTCTTATTGTAATTAATTAGGAGGAAATTTGATTTGCAAATAAATTGCAAGCGTGGTTGCGTCAGGCAAATGTGATGTGATGTTAGGTGCGACAGCAGGGAAATAGTAACAGATTTGCCGCAGGTTACTATCTAATTATTAATTGCATCTCAAAAGACTGATTTATTTGTTAATAATATTAATTCATATAAATTCAGGTAGTAAATAAATAGTTGCTTTTTGTGACAGCCATCTTTAATGCAGCAGTTTTATTTAAAACATTACATATTAATATGTTTGTGTGTTAGTGTAGGTACGTGTTTATATATAAACATCCATCCATATATATATATATATATATATATATATATATATATATATATTAATAATATGTAATATTTAATATGTAAGGGTTTGTTTATGCTAACTGCAAGCCATTATTCTCAAGTTTCAAGTTGATGTCCTGAGGTCTTATATTGGAATCATTCCTACATAATTACATTAACAGTTAGTCTGTGAGTTAAATGTTTAAACCTATAACAGGATTCCTGACAAGTAGCCGATATTTTATTTTGTAGTAAAATCAGAACCGAATATCACTGACGGAAGCCCCACAGAATCGTCCTTCCCTGCCACTCAACAATTAGATAACTTCCCAGCAGGTGACCATTGGTGACTTTGGCATGCTGCGATTAACATCACTTGCATTTGTTACTCAGAAAGCAAATTTTTCAACGCTTTGACAGCATGGGCACAGATGCATGCAAAGTAATGTTTATGAAGTGTGCAGATTTGTTTATTTTTACAGTAAATAAATTACGTCTAACATGATATGTTTTGTGACTAATATACTCTGGCAAACACGATCAGATACTATTTAAAATTAATATAATACTACCAGTTTACCATTGGTAATATGAAATTATGTTATAACTATTTTGTAATTATTTAATTTGAATAAAATGTACATCAGTAAAACAACACAATATACGTGACACCCTTACAGAAATCTGTAATGAAATATTGTGATATCTTACTTGACAGTGGTTGAGTGTTGGTAATTTTTATTTGCGGTGCTGATTCTGTAATCACAAGTTGGTTGTACCAAAAGAGCATTTGTCTTGCATGGCTAGTCTTGGCTACTACTAACATTTTACTTAAGCTAGGTAATTAAAAAAACTACAGTATCCGTGTTTATAGATGGCTATGAGCTTTGTCATGTCGAACAATTAATAGTTGAACTAAAATATGAATATTATAGTTTCATTCCCTTAGGACAACATAATGAGAACACTTTGATATGTTTACATATTTCATGTTTCTTTATGTTATTGGAACTTATTGCTATACTTGTTAATTTAAATATGTTCAATTGTATGTGCCTTTGTGAGCTTGGTTTTAAGTAGACGTTACTTTTTTATTTTTATAGGAATTTCATATTTTGTGTAAGTTTGTTTAAAAACAAACCTAGACAGGTGGTTTACCCTTTTATTTGTTTCCAGGTATCCTTCAGACATTAGATACTCTTCTGCAGATTTGCCCCATATAACTAAGGCACTTAGAAGATAGCTCAGTACCAGTGTAATTACCCCCATCAAAGGGCTGATTAAAGGGGACAGTTGTGAAGAGTTGTGTCATAAATGATTTCACATATGACCATGTCAGGAATAAAGTGAATTAATCTGTTTGTTGCTCTCTGGGAAGCACCTCAGTTATCAGACGCTTTCTGTCTGTCCACCGCCATTCATTAGTAATACTAGATTATGAACAGTGTAATTTGTCCTTGTCTGCATTAGATAATGAATGAATGCGTGACGCAAAATTCACCACATTTTGCATGTCATACACCAGTCGTTTGTTTCGCCATTTGATCAATCACTTATTCTGTCTGAAAGCTGTTAGTTGAACCAAAATTAAGCATCCAGATTTCCATGGTGTCTTAGTGGGCCAGCAAATGGGTAATTTGTTTTCGTCACGGCCCAGACACTGAGGAAATATTAACTAACACGCTGTGGTCATCTCAAATTGTTCGGTTTGGTGTGTAAATGCAGTCTTTAGTAAATCAGCTCTTATTGTGTTGTTAACCAGCTGGTAAAAAGGGATTTATCTGGTAAAATTTATATGCCCATGGCAGCATTATCTGCACTGTATTCTATCTTAGCTTAATTAATACAGCAATTAATAGACGGCTGTCAACACTGGCAAAATACAGGGCCAGTTCATATCTGGCCAAGGCAAAACACATGTTTGATGTGAGGGTCTTTATAGTTTCCATAATCTCCATCTCCTTGTAATGTTTACATTTATTTTGTCAATGTAGCACTAATGAAGTGGTTCGGTACAAGTAAAAGCCTCCGTTCTGTTTACAGACAAAGTCAGTTATATGAACAAAAGATTTAACTGTTTGTAATCGTGGCCGACCACCATGTCTGTGCTGTAGGTAAGGGTATGGGCTAAGTCTACATTGACAGAAGGTGTGGTGTTTGAGATAGCACGTCATCAGTGTGAGATTAAAGTGCACCATATTGTATACAAAATTATCTTCTATATATACACATATTTATTACCAGCGTGCTTTGCTTTATGACCTTTTTATAGGATGTAATATGTTGTTAATTTACTCTGTCAATGTGTGAGATTGATGTGTTCTTTTGATTGAACACAATGCAATACCACCCCCTACAATTTGTTCATTATCAATTCGTGATTGAGGTGATAATTGTCCATCTCCAATTGCTTGTTCAGCTTTTGAGATATTTTATCAATGTCAAAGCAATTGCGTAACAAACCAGTTTCACAAGAGAGAGCTTTAAAAAAACACTCAACACTGCCAGGTACTAGATGAGCCTACACTTATCACCATGTCACTGCATTGATCTGCCCAAAAGTGGCAAGATAGTTTCATTGGAGGGGCACTGTTTGAGTAAAGGTGGTCTTTTCTTTTGAAGTCAGGAATGGGTGGAGGCAAGGGGGGTTATGTGAAGACATCAGTAGATGTTGTGGTCTGGTGTGAAGGGGACTTTACTGAAGAGTTACCCACAATTAACACCTGCATGCCACAGGAAAGAGTGTCATAAATCAAGATTGTGGTGTTGTAGACAACTTATCTTTGGTATAGTTAGTTTGCTGGCAACATCATGGCATTCAGGTAGCAGTGCTGTATGATGCAGGTAATGTTTCCACCTCACAGCAGATATGGTGATATCTTAAGAATGCCAAGCTCTGCAATGTTAGAATGTATGCAGTTACCTGCATTGACTGGATTTGTTTCGACAAAACTTAGTCTTAGCTTGCATGTATCAACAAATATATTACCATAATAATTTAATTCCTTTCCTTCTGCATGCATGTGCTTATATAACATGACAATTGCACATAAACATTTTAAACGGGCATTCATGTGAGCACTGGCAGCAGGCACGTGCTGCTTGCAGACATGCAGTTTCTTAACACTTTAAAATGTTTCTCGTGGCAGATAAGCATGTTTTAGTTTGCCGTTTGGCCGCCTGAGGCTGCGGCTGCGTGGGTAGGAAGCGTTGCTGATAGAGCAGCCATTAGGCAAAGTGCTGCTAATGAAAGGAAGTGTCACTCTCATTGGTTGCTTCCACTTCCTCATCGCAGTCCTCTTGTTGCATAGGTGATCCAGGCAAGGCAGTGAACAGCTACGAGAACTCCCCATACCCGGCCACCGCATACTACAACAGGTGAGAATTGTTAAATAGCAATGGGAGATTCATTGGCTTTATTTCTGTTTCATTGTTTTTTAGTCTTATAGTTTTACTGTTTTTATGAGTGTTGTCATGTTGTTAAATTGTTTACTCTTCCAAGATTTTTTTTAATTGTCTTACATTTTATGCTGATGTGTCTTATGCATGGAGTGAATGTGAAGAATTTTCTGTGAGGAATCCACAGGAAAGTCATTAAATTTTACTAGTAATTAATTTACAGTCACAAATACAAAATACATACATCACAACTTAGATCCATATGAAATATAGCTACGTAAAATGCACAACTTCAGAATATAATTTGGAAGCGAAAGTTGATAAATAAAAAAATATACAGTATAATGTATAATATAATAATTAACATGAATTTTATTGTTCAATAAAATATACAAATATTGTAAGGTAACTATCATGAAAATGTGCATTTGTAGCCATTTTAAGTGCTCTGTTTCCGTTATTTTTCTATTTAATTTTTGGTGCTCTGCCATAGGGAGAATGAAATTAAAACAAATTTTTTCCAGCGGGATTTCCCCTTCACTTTGGCATTTATATAGGGTACCCATGATGTTCAGTGTCTGCCCTCATTTTACAACTGAGGTGTATCGAGTTTGAATTCACAAGAACAATTGGAAACATCTAAAATTACAGGCACACGTAATCATGTTTAATAGCGCAACAGTCATTCATTGTTTTCTGGGATGGCGACTGAGAAATTACACTGGATGGACGAACAAAGGGGTATAATTACGCTAGAGGTAATAATGTCGTTGACGAAAAAATCCACCAGTTGGCAGTAGTAGAACAAACGTTACAGCAGCAACCCGAGAGCGAAAATTGTCAAATACGTGCGCGTAAATAGATACAGCCGCCATTTTCCCACTTTGATAAGATAATTTTCGCTAAATGCCCATAATTTTGTCGTCCGCAGCAAGATGGCCGTACCTAAAGCGGCATCACCCGAATTGGTACTTACCAAATAGTTGTCGAACATCCAGGGCAATTTTGTAATGACTGTTCCGAGCAGATAATTGCCTAATGGCCCAACAAAGTTAATTTGTCCCATTGAAACAACAGTGGATTGCGCGCCAAAATCCCGGCTTCCCGACAATTTCGGTGACAAAAAGTGAGTTTAGACGTGACCTCTGTATACACATACGTGAAAGTGTATGCATTAAAAAGTCATGCCATTTCCGGTGAGTAGGGTGTTTAACCCGGGGATCATAAATTATTCAGAACTCGATACCCAGTTACTGAGCAAACGGGAACGTATAATTTTTCGCACACAATTTTTCCGGTTCATTCGGCAGTGTAGATACAGTTAGTGAGAAATGTGGGGCGTTGTACGGTGCCTCCTAGATGGATGATCAGATTGGTGTGATAGACACACAATAAATGTCTGTGTTACTGTTTTGCTAGAACAGTCAAAAAAGATTATTATAACTAAACAAATGCAGCATATATATTAACACTAATATGTATACGTATATGTGCTACAAAAGTAATAAATCATTCCTTTTAAAATAATGTTTTTAAGTGAGTTTATTGAAAGCACGACAGATGGTTTCATAGGTCGGTTTCAGATTCTAAGTTCTTAGAACATGGTTATGAACTTGTGATTAGATCTGAGATGTTGTTGGGAATATAAGGAATAAAGACTTAATTATTTTCCTTTCTTTAGTATTGTTTGTAAATGCTTCAACAATGTGCTTTATCACTATTTACCATTTATCACACCTTTGGATCCGGCGATTCTGTTAAATACGACAGCATTACTGGGAGTGGAGGGCGTACTTGCTGTGACTTTCTCCCGCCCCCTCCACAAAATGACACAAGCTAAACACCCCTTTGTTCTTGTTGCCTCCACAGCCACCTCTTCGCCCAGGAGGTGTTTCGCTGTGTCCATTATCTGCGGGAAGTTTGCGCAGGTGACGCACCTACCTGGCAGACGGACAATGGGATGTGGCACTCTCCGGCCGCGCGCTTACCTGCGCAGGTGGAAAATGGACACCATCTGGGTATTGGGCGGCGCGTGGCCACTCAGAATTAGGCCAGATTTGGGCAGGGGGTCGGGACAGTTGTCATTCTGACCACATGGACAGATAATCTTTGCATGACAGTTGGCGGGATCAGGTTTCTTGGCTGTGAGCTGTCATAGTGTCCCTGCCTGGTGTTCTTGCCACACAGTCGCCTCTGTCAATGACCTCTTTGTTAGCATCTGCTGTTGCGAGTGCGAGAACATTTGTCTTTCTTCCCCGCAAAGTGGCGCATTGTCACGCAGTAATAGGCCTCATAATTGAAGGATTAATTTTCATCGCGGGTAAAATTTGGAATAAGCTGCTAATGTGTTTATTTTAAGAACATATGCTGCTGCTTGGGTCTTTATTCTGATAGTATGTAGAAAACTGTATGTGTTTTTGTCACAGAATTAATTTCATTAAAATATAGGCATTATAGAAACACCTGAAATAATATCAGAGTTTATTTATGTAAGATGTGTAAGTCAAATATTCATTGGTATACGGTTCTTTCATCTAAGTGCAGATAACAATTAATAAATACTATAGTAATATTTTGTCTAATGGTTTATATAAAAATGTTTGGGCACTTTTATTTTAACATCAGATAAATATATTTAAATATATAAATCATTTTGATATTTAAAATATTGCCTCTTTCAGTAAAACGGCAAATTTAAGAATGTTATCAAGGCACCAAAGATGTGTTTTAGATTTGATACATAATTTTGTATCTTTAAAATATGAAAGCTGCTAATGTACCACAATTGTAATAAGATCTGAACACTCTTTCAGACAAACTAAACTTGAAAAATACATCAAACATCCACATAATAAACAAACTAATTCTACAGACACATTGTAGTTTATCACTGCTTGGTTTCATCCATAAGACACAGGTAAAGTCCCACTGAATTAGTCTTGCAGAATGGCCAAAATGCCTGTGTTGACCGCAAACACAAACGTGGACATTCTCATGGGTTTATTTCGCTCTTCTCAACTGTGTACAGAGGGCGCCGGGAGTGATCTAACCGCATTTGTAGTCGTGCGTCAATGGCGTGGAGATGGCTTAGCAGTAGGGCTAACAGTCCGCTTAATTTACTCACGAAAGTGTTGAGAGCCACTCTGAACAGTAAACATGCTTTCAGCCAGCGGTAAATCACTTAACTCATTTATAGCAGAGCTAATGTACACAAATGTGTTAGAATCCGATTTTCCGCCTTGCCATAGTGTCCCAGGGGTTCAAGTGGCCAACATTTTGATTTAGGCTGGGCTCCTGGACAATAAACTCGGCTGTCTTGAAGTGGTCTACTTGAGGCAGGTTATGAATACTTTACACGTGGATATTGTGAGGTCCTTTTCCTGTTTCTATTAATCTTTGTAGAGCAAATAAAACATAGATGTTATATGTGGTTGTTGTGGTTTTTGAGACGCATATGTGGACAATGCAGACAGGTAAAGTTATAATTAAATTCAGTGTGAAAATACACGTATAGGCCTATAAGACTGTAGGAATATGGTTAGCTGAGTAATAATTTTTTTGGACAAAACACAAGTTAGTTATATTATTATCATAAGCACCCTGTAGGGAAATATATTAAGGTAATAGTTTTTCATTCAAGGTATATCAACAGAAAACAGTAGCAGAGCAAAGACCACTCCTAGATGATTTAAAATATGTGAATCCTAGACATAATTATCAGTTTGTTCATCACATGCAACTGTGTACAGTCGTTAATTACACCAACAATAATTTCAAGCAGTTTTGTTGAGACAAAGAAGTGTTTTTACCAGCTTGTTTGCATGTGTGACAGCTACAAACTTCACATAGAGTATGAATAACAGGCATTTATCAGAAAAGCATTGCTTCAAACAAGTTGTGAGGAATGAGTTTTCTTGTGAATAACAGAGATGGCATCTTTGTTGCTGGTAATCAACATGAATACATGTTCTGTACAGTTCATTAACTGCAACTTCAATCCTTCTAGTAATGTAGGCCCCTGTGCAACTCTTAAACATAGTTACTAAAAGAAGCTAAATTTTAAATAAAGCAACTTTGTTACAAGTAAAATACATAGTGAAAGTAGTGATTGTTACTAGTGATAACTCATCCAGTATTTAAACAATGGCTATGACATTGTTACACAACACAATGGAAAAACATGTATGCACCTTATTGTGTCTGTATGTATATTTAATGTCCTCTTTACTGATATTGTACATATGCAGAAGCTGGTTTTTATATAGAATACATAAATCAGATATCTGCTCTCTGGCATTGACCGATTTCCTCCACTTTGCCCACCATCTTTGGGGGGAGGATAACGACCGCATTTTACGGCACGTTAAGGGTAGCTTTATTTTGTGTTGTGCTTCGGCGGAGCGCGTCGATGGTAAGTTAATCCATTGTGTCTCGCATCTTGATGTAATCTGACGTCGAGGTGTCGGGTTGAGCAAGATGCGGGATGAAGCCCACATTCGATCCGTTTCTGGTGTGGTTATTGTGTGCAGAGGTCGCTGCTCGTAACAAGAACAAAATTGCAGGTGTCACAACGGAGTGTCCGAATAGAATCTCTCTTTGATGGCATCGCGAAAGATAACTTGTTGGCACGGGTATAATTGGATCGTGTGCGCAAATGCCCTTTGATGTTGCTGTACCATCAATCAAACGTGGGGCGCAACATTAGGACTTCTTGAAACCGGCAGTGATCATCGGTATATCGTATAGTGGTGCGGTGGAAACATTAGTAGTGGTAGTAGAAGTCATAGTGGGTGATTGTGGTAGAGAGGGAAGTGTCTTACGTTTGTGTGTTTGTGGGCTTTTATCTGATGCGCGCATGAAAGAGTGCACAGTCGTCAGTGAGCGTGTTTATATGCTCTGCACGTATGTCTGGAGTGTCAGCTGTTTGTTTTATGTTCGTGATCGCATCAAGATCTGTGTGTCAATGTTTATTCTGGATCTCGGATAACATGTCCATTACGGAGCTTGTGGCCCCGTTTCCGTTCCGTTTTCTGACGCGGCAGTTTTTAAAGTCGTGCTTGTTTCGTTCCCATATGTTTGGTTTTGTGGTTCTCACTTGTGTCATGCTACATCGGTTATATCATTGTACAGGGTTTGGCAAAGGATACCAGAACATCGTCAGTTAGAAATAACAAAAAAATTGTATACCACAATAGTGTTTTTGTTTAAATATTTAACAAATTCACACTTTATTTTAAGTCAATAAAATTCTCAAAAATTGAAAACAATATTGATATTCTCTCATATTTGTTTTTAAATATTGTTGTGTTTTATTTAGAATGTTTGAAATTTCAATTTCTTTTGTGGTGTCATTATTTAAAATAGCAAAATGTGTTTTCACAATTTAGTCTCCTGAGTGTATAATCTTAATTGAAGTGAAAACTTCCTGAATGTGTATGTGAAGTTAAATTGATCTAAGCATTAACCATGTCTAAAACCCTTGTCAATTCGACAGTGAGCCGGGCAGTCCTCAGCAGGCAACTTACTCTCAGCTGCTTCCTGCCGAGACTCCACAAGCACCACAAGAGGGCACCACCAACACCGCAGTCGAAAGCTGCGTCACCGCGTCAGTTGTAGCGCAGACGTCGGCAGAAGACACAAATTCACCCGACGACACAAGTAGTGTCACTGCGTCTACTGACGCAGCCACAACAGTTGTCATCAACATGCAGGCCTACCAGAATGCCAGCTCATTCGGCATGCAGAATACGGGCTTCTACGCCAGCCAATCACAGAGCCCCTACGGAGTTCTACCTCAGTCGTATCCGATGACCGACAGTAAGTTAAAAACTTTGAGATCGTTGTGAGTTTCACATTAGGTCATTTTGGGTCAGAGCTATCTTATACTAAAGCCTGATAAACATGTTCTAAGTACAGTTCCTTAATTATTAAGGACCATGTGTTTAGAACCACTACACTGTAGTACTGCTGGCATCAGAGAAGACCATGTCTTATTTTATGTCTTACACAGAAGGGAGACTTTTAGAACCATAACCCCTATATAAATATTCAGTAAATTATTCTGTAACTTTAGTGTGTGTGGTTTTCTGTAGAAAAGTTGACTATCTGTGTGGACTTGATATATACGATATCTGTGTTAATTTGAGGTGAAGGATTTTTGCAGGTATATTTCTATCAGTATTTTATGCTATAAAAATCTATAAATTTATATAGAAGCGCATCAATTGATGTAAGTAATAATCTTGCTATATTGGTAAGGGGGTTTTGTTTTTGATCTTTAAATCTGATGCAGTCTTGTCACGTTTGTAATGAAAGTAACTGCCTTATAAAGATCAAGCCCTTAAGTCACACGAAAGTTAACCTCGATAATATATTGTGTGTGTCGGCAGTAAACACACATAAATGTGTCGGCCCCATGAATTCATTATTTCCCATTAAACTGAGGAGAAAATCCCTACATTCGGTGTGTTTGAAGTAAGGATGATCCTTTGCAACGACAAGGAGATAAAAGCATAGTAATACATATTTTATTCACGTTGAAATGGCGAAGAAAAAGCCCAGATGTTAGCAGCAAAGTGCCGTGTTGACTTGACATGAACCAGTAACAAACACGCGGCCATGTTGTTGAGTGTTTCTGAAAACATGCCACATTTTCAGTTTAGACGAGCGTTTATTGAACAAGTGAAACGAAATATGAGCATCTGTGAAAATATTATGTCTGATACCATAGTTGTTTGTCTAAATCACAGAATAACTTATAAACTATATTTTCTAGTGGAATATGTGCATTTCTTTGAAGTGATGTACGAAAATTTGACTCACTGACCTACAGTGCTGGTCGTCTACTATTTTCATGAACTTTTTTCATGTCGAATATTCTGTGTGTCTTATAAAGGCCAGCACGGTATAGATTGATAAGTCACGTTTTTTAGCCACATTTGATATCGCTGCCCATGGGCATTTCTGAGCTCTGCGGTGTCATAGGTTCATGTGATATAGCTGCCTGGCGTGCAGCAATATCGTATTGCATTGACCTCCCTTATTATGAAGCAGGCTGCTCCTATATTAGGAATTCTTACAAATAAGGGGATTGTAAGTCAACAAATGTTTGAAATTTTCTTTGTTGCTTTTCAATTTATCACAAATTAGTCCTGTTTTTCAAAATAAGATGTAAAAAAACGGCAGTGTGTGAAGTTAAACATGGTAAAAAAATGTGATGATACATATGGCTATTGATTGGTGTAGTAATATGAAACATGCCACAGTCACTTTAAAACTTCCCTAAATGTGTGGCACCCTTTGTATTAAAGCTGGAGAAAATACACGTAAGTCTTTCAAGTGTCACATGTAAGCTGTAAGGTGGTAACCATGACAACTAGTGAACTAGTGAGGTGTAGACGAACCGACGGTGTGTGTTTCAGTGCTCCGAAAAAGGACACTTCGTCGTATTCCCTCTGGCAAAATCGAACAGGCATTTTTTCCACAGAGGTGCATATTAATTTAGTAAACTAATATGTGCCACTGAATATGGTGGTATTTTGTTTCAAAGCGCCCAAAGGCACTTCACTGTATCTCGCGCAGGAAGCAAAGCAAAGCATGCGTTTGTTGCTTCGTTTGTGTACAAAAAGAAATCGGTTTGTGGTGTTAGTCGTGATTCAAAGCTTTGCTTGTACATACTGTAGTATGTATGCAGTTTTATTGTAAACACTAAAGAATGTTAGATAATATCTGTACATTAATTTACAATTAGAAAATATTACAACCTTCAAATAACCATAAAACTTCCAATGATTATTTTCATATCATTTACTATTTCGCTACTATTTCACAGTTCATTCTTGTGAAATCAGTAAAGTACAGTTATTAAATCATGCATTTTAGTCTGTAATATTGATTCAAATTTATACATTATCAAACTAATAAATGTGATTACAAATGCAGTTGCTAATAATTATATTGCAATGCACATGCAGAAATTCACATTTATATTTAAAATAAAATGCATTAGTTGTTCAAGTTTATAATCTGCTAAAGCAATACTCAATCCTAATTTTTGTATCAGTTAAAGGTTCTTCATCTAATAAATGTATTCACTGTAATTGTATGCCATCTTTGTCCTGCAGGTAGCCAACTAGCCACAATGACAACTTAGCCATTAGTAAAACATTATTAGTCGGGAAAATGTTTGTTGTGACTAAACCCAATAAAGCAAGTTATAGAAAAAGCTCAGTTATGGCCATGTTTATAAATACAATATCAGCTGGCTACTGACACTTTCAGAGTTATACAATTTAATTTAATAATGATTATATTTAATTATTCTTGAGTTGACTGCATGTTAAACAATTCACACACCATCTAATTTACTAATAGCATTATGTGATTTGTGAACATACATCTGATTACTTGAGCTTTTTATGTGAACTCTACATCTGTTACTAAGTTAGCTCTTTTCAGAGGTTGCCATGCTGTCAGTCAGTGGATAGGCATCCTCCCTGTTTTGCTAGAGGTAGTTTGATGTTGCCAGTAAAATTGTAATTTAGTTTTAATATCCAGTAGGTTTTCCTACTTTTGTGTAATGGTAAAAGTCGTTTTTCTTACTGGTGGCTGACCAAATCAGTAGAACAGTTGCATTTAGTGTTGTGTTGTTTGTAGTGAAGCTGAAGCACCAGCCAAATGGTCAGACAGTGGGCAGTGGCTACCTAGGAACATACGGAGCCAGCTTCAACACGGCAGCAGTGGCCGCAGCAGCCGCTGGACAAACTGGACAGTATCCCTATGGGTCAGGGTTCAGCTCACCAACAAACACGGCCAGTAGTTCCAGCTTCTCCTCTACTCAACAGGTACGTGTCTTTATTAAGCACCGTGATTAGGTGCTAGATAGGCACTATGCACCATGGTTAGGTAAACAGCATGAATAGGAAGGCACCATTATTAGGTATGCACCATGGTATTTCTCAAGTATCAGTGAAAATATGTGAGACTGGAATGTTTGTGTTAATCACTAAACTTTGTTGTGATTAACACAAACAATTATAAGAGAAAATGTGATCCAATAGTGTGGCTGGTTCTTTTTTGAAATATTTGTTGATAAAATCTATTTAAAATGGATGGGTGATCATAAAAAATAAGTTCCTTGCCAGTGACATTTTCCTACTGAAAGCTGACACCCTGCGACCATTTCTGCTCATACTTGGGTCTGATAATTGATTAAAAAAAACAATTTGTAAAACAAGATCACCCAAACTGTTCATTGCAGGCCTACCAGAGGTGACTAACCAAATGTTAATTATAAGATTGTTGATGTTAAGGTGCAGTAGCCATATGAAACACTTAAATAAATGTTGGATTTGCTTGCATAATAATAAGAAATAATAGAAACGGATACATGTAAGTCTCCCTAATTATGTGTAATGTGCTACTGTTTATCTTCACCGTCTGCTGTGATGCTTTTTCATGCAGTGTTCTGTATTCTGACTCCTAAATAATGACGCCAGCGTTGACAGAAACGACCCTGTGGTCTGTTAAGTAATTAACAATGCTAACCTTTTTGCCTGATGACAGTCCATGCAAATAATAAAATTGCTAATCTTTAGTTTTAACTGTTGTTGTTTATTCTGTGCAAGAGACAGTTATTTCCTTGTAAGAGTGAACTAGTTTTGTTAATGTTTTGTTTTAAAGTTATGCAAATTACCATCCACATTTGGCATTGTTTTGATATGACATATATATTGACATAGAGTAAAATTAAAATATTAATTTTTTTGTTTGTAGTCATGTATATGACACATTTATGAACTACCTGCACTGTTTTGAAACAACTTTACAAAATAGCCTGACTGTGATGTATCTGTTAATATTTCTCTACTGTAACAGATAGATAAATAAAATATGATTGTTATATCATGGTGCAAAATTTTGATGAGAAGTAATTGTTTTCTTCACGTGAAACACCTATGTGAATTACTAATCACTGTTAACACCATTGTATTAGGTGATTTATTTCAAAAAGATTATATTACAACAAAAAAGACATCAATCATCCTTGAGACAAATTTCTCAAGTGGGTGCTGTGATCCAATACGGATGTTAATCAAATTGTTTCTTTTTGCCAACATGTTAAAATTTGATGTGAAACTAGGATTAACTGGTGGGATTACTTTCCGCTTACTGCTCTGCTTAGTTAACGAAAACGAAAGATTTTGAAATTAATTAAATATAGCATCTTATTCTTCTTAAATCCAGACAGCAAAAGATTATTTGATACAACATAATAACATGTCAATATAATGTATGAATGCCAGGGCCAGATTTAAGCTTAATATAAATTATACTAATGCTGGATATTGTGAAAAATCAGTACAGTCGCACCTCGCTATAACGCAGTAGTTGGGGTCCATGAAATGGAACCACGTTATAAACGAGGCACGTTATACATTATATTCCACCAGGGGCACCACCATCCCCCAAAACACCACAAAAGCAACCAAATTCAATGTGCTGGTTGCGCAGTCTTTGTGTGTGATTTATAAAACTAATTGACAACCAACATAAATGTGTATTACGTTAAAATAATATACACTCGAATGTTGGACTGAGTAAAACTTGCGAATGGTGTACAGTTTTGAAATAAATTCAGAGCCAACGCGCCTCGTCTGAGGCGGAGCGATAACTCAGTACTGCTGTTGCGGTTTAAAATAACCTTTAACTCAGCGGCCGAAATCACAAATGAATTGACATGTTGCTGAAGTGGGTCAACTATTAATATCTGTACTAGTTGCGCTCACTATTGGCTTGATTTATCTTTAAATCAATCCCAAAATATAAATTTAGATCGCACATTTACCGTGCCGATTTATAATGCAATTCACCGTGGTTCAAGGCTACTGCGGTTCATACACAGTTGACGAATTCGTATATTTGCGCACAAGTAAATGTTTTTTGTAGACGTAGTAAAAACATAATATAACTGTTAGCCTGCCATTTCAGTATCATAATTATTGTTCGTCACCGCCCGATTCGTAAGCAATTTAATTGCCATTTACAAGCCGGCAAAGGCGCCCGTTCGCGGAAGCCACAGCGAACTGGCAGGAGACAAACGCGATTGATGTTGGCGCAAACAAACAATGCTTTGCACCAAATTTACTGTGCCTAAAGTTAATTAAATGCAATCGAAGGAAGTGGTCACATTTTAAACAAACATTAAATCACCACACAAACCAAGCGCTAGTTACACAATAGATCGGTTTGAAAAACAAACAGATTCGTGCAGCGAAGCCGATGGCAGAGCAGAAGCCAAGGGCACAACAAACAACGAACTCAGCAACGCAGTTGTACTTCTGTGTTAAAAGTCTTAATATAATTAAATTGTTTCTAGAATCACCTGTACAAGACAAACATGAGAACATCATAAAAATAAGTGACAGTTAATTACAGTGTTATTGTTAGCTGTTGCGCCCATTTACCCCCTGGCAGCAGAAATTCGGGATCCACGACTGACCGCGTTATATCCAATTCGCGTTATAACGAGTTAGATAATTTAAAGTAAACCTAGAACCTATCATAATTAAGTAATTGTACAAGAAAGTAGTCATTCCCGTAGAGTTGCATAAATGAATTAAAAAAATTACATACCATAGTATATATTGATTGTGCAAATGCTAACAGTTGTTATTATGCTAACAATTGATAGATATCAGATAAGGTCGGGGCTAGAAAAAAGAAGTGATGTTCTCCATAAGCTAATTGATTCTTTCTTGATATGCCGCCTGTAGAGAGTTGCATTGGACAGATTGGATGGCAATGTTGTTCGATCTTGTGTTTATTGCCAGTTGTATTTTCCTGGCTATAAAAAGTATCTAATGATAAAATAATTTACAACAGCAAATTTATGAATACTTAAATAGTTATTAAGATGGCAAGTTTAGCTACTGTATAATTGAACCAATCTGTTGTTTGGTAACCAGCAGACTTCAAAAGGCAGTTGCATTCTTCACAATAACAGAAGCCATTTAATTTTTGAATGTATGTTCATAATAAATATGAACATTTTGCATGCAGAATGTTGAAATTACAGGCGCATTAAATTAATTTATTGACAGATTTTTACTTTGATATTAAAAATATGCTGTTGCAATTTGACGAAGAGAGTTCGTTTAGATCATGCGTTGTCATGGATACACATGTTTCTGTTGCAGCATGCGGACTACGGCTCCTATGCAGCGGCTGGCTACAACCAGATGCCTTATACGAATGCCTACTCCTACTACCCCTACATGTCAACAGCGGGCGTCGCCTCCCTTGGTTCCACGCCCTCCACGACAGTGCCAGCGTCCCAGACCTACCAACTCATGCCAACTGTGTCCATAGGTGCGTCTCCGTCTCATTTCCTTACTCTCCCAATTCATCACAGTTAAAGGCACCTCCTCGCTTCAGTTTTTCCATTTCAAAAACATTTCACAGACCTGGAGAGCTGGCTTTTGCAACTTTTGTTTGTAATAATGAGATGATCATCATGTGAGTTATAAATGTTGTTTAATGCCTGCCCAGGAATTAATTCAGGTATGTTTAAAAATTGCTAACTTTATATGATTATGTCCTATGATTATATAAACGTCTCAGTGAAAACATTGTTGACCATCAAAGGATATACTGCTGACAAATTTTGTGAGTTAATAGTGGAATAAACAACACGTGGACATAGATTCCTGGTGGAATAGCAGGTTGAAGAGGTGACCTTTATCTGTGTTTGTGTGTGTGTGTGTGTGTGTGTGTGTGTGTGTGTGTGTGTGTTGTACTCCTATTAACCCACGCGTTTTGTGTGTCTGAGAATGGAATCTGAACACCACTACTTAAAAAAAATTGTATCAGCCAAACAACAATGGATGCAAATCATTTACTAATTAACAATGGAATAGATTTGTATTCATCACATCGCACAGTACCTTGTTTGGCTCGGTGTGTCAGTTCAACGTAAAGGCTGTCAATTCACAAATTCCTGATTCATTTTAAGTTAATAACAATAGATATTTAGTTCATCAATATAAGTTGGTTTAAACGAAAACATGGCTTGAGATCAACATGTAAAATTTATAACTTGTTATTATTGTTATAAGAACATCATCCTGACTTTTAATTAATAAAAATTTCATCAGAATATTCATCCAGCTGTCGTAGTTGTACGCAGTAAAGACATAACTTTTAAAATACAAAAATGCCAGCCAAAAACAAAATTGCAACATTCATAATTTCAACATATTTCATCAGAGTAATCATCAAGAAATACTGTATTTTTCAATAAACATTCTGAGATTGATGCTTATATTTTTGGTAATGCTTCAGTTTTTCAAAAAAATATAAACATATTAACATGCAGAATCCGGTACATTTTGTCACTTGAATAATTATCACAAGGCTAGGCTAAACACCTTTAAAATGTATCCAGATTTAGTAAAATTCAAAATAAGAAAATAGCTTACAAAATAGAATGACGCTATTAAGATCATGTGACATTGTTTCATCATGAAAGTGAGGCTGTAGTGAAAGTCCACAGGGAGGGAGATAGTAAGGAACGTCTTGTTATTGGTGTGTTTCAGCGGATAGTCAGTTCTCGACAGCCCTCCCGACCAGTCCATCTCCTCCGCTAAAGTCGGCCGAGAGCAATGGTAACGCTAAAGGTTGGTCTCCCGTAGCCGAAGAAAATATGGGTGAGCTCAAAATGAGGCTGCTTCTCGTTTTCGTTAGGATCCGTTGCTTCGTTTCACGGCCGCACACTGCCACCGCTTTTATTATTCACTGATCGGTGCTGTTGGACACACGCGCACTTCTCACCGAGAAAATAACGTCTTCCAAAACACAAATTTTGCACCTGTTGTTCGGTATTCACCAGATGTTTATAGGGATTATAATGTTGTTAATGTAAGCGCAATGGTTTTGCTGAGGCGTGCTAACATCAAAACTAATCCCCTCGGTTGGTTTGTCTTTGCTGTGATCTAATTCTAACATAGTAACACTTTTATTTACTTAATACAGTGTGGTTTTAGCACGAGCCTCTGGTTTTGAGCTAACTCTCTTCACAGCCACTAGGTGCACAGTTGGCGTTGTGCTTGCATGCTGTTGTGTTGATTGGTTGGTTCACTGTGTCGATTTTGTCTTGAAAGTTACAGTTATCGGAACCTTTCTTGCTGTGATACAATTTCTAGGCTATGTCGTTGAGCTACTATTTATTGTTATTAGAAATTTATATTCTTAATTTCTTGTACAAAAAGTTATTTTGGTTATTTGTAGTTAAATGTCATTAATATGTGTTTATTTTAGTATATATTTTTCTGAATTTTTTTTCGTACTTTTCTGTAGTGTGTGTTTACTGCATTGCTAATGAATAGCAGATTTGTGAGAAATAATTTATATGCCATAAACTGAGTTAAGACGGCTTCTGCTTCCTAAATAAAATACAACTAAAGTGCTTCACCAAAACCAACAATAAAAGCTATTGTAGTCACCTCACAGAAGTTAGACATCTAATAAACAGTAACTCAATAACAACTCATTTTGTTGCCAAAATCAATCGTATTTCCTCATTAAAATAAAATATAGTATTTATCAAAATATTTTGTTGACTGAAACATCAATTCCTCTACCGAAGTCAGTTTTATTTCCAAACTAAACTATAAAAATTAAACTGTCATAGTGATCATAGGTGAAAATAAATTAACCATTTGATAAAATTATAATCATATCGAAGAAGTCAGTTGTGACTAAAATGTAATAAACAGTAAAAAATAAACTGGTAACAGGATAATGAATATATAGGCTATGGATGCATTTTGATGGACTTCACGTTAATGTTCCTTTGGCAATGCTCCTTACCAATGTTAATTATATTTACAGATCAAAATGTGGCCGAAACAAACATGCTTCATGGAATAAAACCAATAATAAATCCTGCTATGGCAACAGAGTAATATTAGACAATGCATTTTTCTGACGTCCCAGACTCCAGAGTAATGTTTCTTCTGTGGCGGTTCTTGGTGAAGTAAATTATATTTGCAGACTAAAATATGGCCAAAAGAAACCAGCTTCCTGGAATAAGCCAGTAGCAGTTCCTGCCACGTAATATCAGAGATGGACGGGTTTTGATGAAGTCCAGAGTAATGTTTGTTTGGCGAGGCATCAGGCATACCAGCCTGAGTTCTGTACCAGCCTGGCAGAAGTCATCGTTCCTCCCTTCCCCACCCAAGATCCACACCTGTGGTGCATTACTGTCATATTGCACACTCCAAATTATGGCAGCTTTTCAAGAAAAACAACTCGCCAAAATTGCCAGGCGGGATGATTCTATTAGTGCCCGGCAGGAAATCACCTCCTCATCTTCCCGCTGATGGAGTAATTTATGCTCCTCTGACTCTTATCCGCCATCCGTGACCACTCAAATTTGAAAGCTCCCTAGTTATGCCATTTGAAAGCCAAGAAATTATCGTCTGAAGTGCCGGTGTTTTACGAATCATCTCTCCATTTGCAGTGGATGCTTGCTAGTTAGCAAAACTAATGGTGCATGGCGGGATGCTAGTTTGCACAGCAAATACCCCTGTAATTCTTCTCTGAGTGATGGCGTATTTGTTAACAACGACATGCTAAAGCAAAAGAGATGCACCAGCGAAATGTGCTTTTGAAGTGCATGAATTACTGAGTGCGATGGTATCCAGCTATGTGGCATTGGTTTAAATAATGCATTTGTCACAAGGACTGAATTTTTTTTTCATCATAGTTATTTACACCAGTTATTTGAAGGGAGTGTGGGTGGAAACGTAACATTTATTTTTGGTGTCAAGGCAGTGTGTTCTGATGGAGTGGGTTTTTTTTGGAAACAGGATGGTCTTTGCCGATACATTTTTCAGGGATTGGCGATGTTGTCATTTGTCGTGCAATCACATGGGTAGATGTCACTCGAGATACAAATATTCTTAATAACTCCTCATCCTTTCACTCCTTTCGTTCGGCAAGGAGAGGTGAACGACCACAGGCCCGGGGCCGGACTTGACCTTCCCAGTCCTTGGCAGCTCGTATTATTGCCATCGCCTCAGCCCTTCCAGCCACACCAATGCTCAGCTTCATTTCACCGCTGTTTATTAGTACATGATACCTGATATTGCCGGCTGGATCATCATTTCAAGCACTTGCGCTTTCTTATGACGTGTGCCTGAAGGCAGCTCTGAAAAACTGCTAATCTTCCAGCGGGTCGAGTCCCTCCGTATTGAATGGCCAATTGCCTGGACACACAGTCGTGATCTGTCTGTTGTCGGCGGCTTGTTGCGGATGTGTCTATTGAACCGGTGCAGAATCGAATTGTTTTTAGTGTAATTGTATGTTGTATAATGTAAACAGTATCGCAGATGTGTTTTAATGAATCCGCATGTTAATATAAAGTGACTCTTATCTGTTTACTGATGTGAGGTTTTTTATTGGAGTTTGCTGTAAAGAAAGGAAAGCCTGATACATAGATCACAGTGAACCAGTCACAGTGGGTTGAACTTTGGATCATAAATAAAATGTGCAACAGGAAATGTCAATATATATGCATTCACAAAGTGAAAGTCTTGTTTTTCATAGCAATAATAAATAAATAATTAATTCTAGTGAAATTTAAGGAATCTATTATCCTTTCACAAACAAACTGTAGTTAATTAAACAGATCTCTGCCATCACGCTTTTATGATAGGTATCATTAAATGTAATATTCACATAGGAAATGGAGCAAAATCCGTAAATATCTACCTGCCTAGGAGATATACCAATAAATACATATTTAGTCAGTAAATAATACACTAATTCATTTACGTCAATGGATAACATTATACATTTAGAATGTAACTAAATATAACAATATTAAATTTTGGACATTTCTGGTCTAGAATACTGAAACATTTGACATATACTCGTGCCATATACACACATGCAGGCACATGTAGAATCGTGTCCAGACACACCAATCAGTTCTTGGAATGATCTCCGTTGTGTGAGGCAGGGAAATGAGAATGCAGTGTGGGTAATTGGACAGTGAGAGGGATAGGTCAGTGTGTTTAATAATGTGACTGTCACCCGAGTACACGGTCGGACCGCAGCGAGGAAACACTACCCTCAGTCACACAAACATTGCACAGTTTAATTTCCGCTGTTCTATGGGGTGGACCTGCCATGTGACTTTCTTTTTCTCGTATTAATTTGGAAAGTGTAGCCCAGTGACAAACCTACGTGGTGTAAGCTTATCTGATAAGGGGCACAAATAATAACTAGTATCTATCACAGTATAAGAACAGGGTGTCATTTTGTTGGTAAAGTAATATATTTTAATGCACTGATAGTGATAGCATTACATTATCAATTCGTGAAGAATAAATTTTGGATTTTAATGATTTGCAAAATAAATAGTTTAACCAGCTAGAAGATAATTACTGTGTCCATGGTTGTGTAGTCTTTGCTGTCGTATTCTGTCTTTACATTATATTTGTTAATTAATAGTCACCTCACCAAAACTAAGTCCTGATAAAATTCTTGTTAGAAGTGACTACATTTGTTTACATAATATTCAAATAATATTAATTCAATAAATAAGACAGCAATCATGGCATTTAGATAGTCAAGTGCAATGTATATGAATTATGTTTAAGCATTGAACACCATGCACCTCACGACTGTATTGTTTGTTTAATCCCATGGACAGTGTGCTTATGGGTGTTCCAAAATAATATGCAACATACTGTATAATATGTGTTCAATGTGAATTCAACTCGTGCATTTTCATGGTTGAGTTTTCCTTATTTTGTAATAATGTTTAATAGTTCCTCTTTGTTAATGTTATGTCATAATTTTACAATACATCCAACAAAATGATGAATGTAGTTTCCTTAGCGTTTCTCAGTTTTCTGTTGTCTTTTTCAGCACGGGGACGAAATCGGGGTCGAAGGCAGAATAACCCCTCCCCAGGCCCAGACAATGACCTCGAGAGGGTATTTATCTGGGATTTGGACGAGACCATTATCATATTCCATTCCTTACTCACCGGCTCCTATGCCCAGCGATACGGAAAGGTAGGAACTACTCCTGTTATATTGTAAAACTCTTTCCTCAGTTGAATTTTGTCTATCGTGAATTAAGTCTGTTGGTGTCTATACTTGAAGTTTAAATAATATTAATATAATAAGCAGTCTAATAAAAGGATGTGTGGATCCAGTAAAATTTATTTGATGGCTTTTCAGATGTTTTTCACCAAAATATAAAAAACAAATTGTACAAGTGAGCTAACATGTTTGGGATTCATTCAAATTGTCATGAAATGTGCAAACAATTTATTTGAGGAGGGAGTTTTATTTGACCATATCAAGAAATATGTCTATGGTTGTTTTTCAGCATTCTGCCATGTGATGTTAGCATGACCATTGTTGGTCATGATAATGTTGAGTGGCTGTATTATCATAATGGCATGTTAAACAATAGTCTGGCCACTTCCTGCAGCTAGCACATGTATGGTTGGTTCATGTCTAGGTTGATGACTTACACTGTCAATCCATCGTTAGGCTCATTAGAAAACACAGATTCAGATAGATTCTCGAGGACCATTTGATTGGCATTGACAGAGACCAATGATATTTGTAGTTCCCATAGAGGTGGACATACACACCTGTAGGCAGAGTTACCTGCGTCTAAGCTGGCAGGTGATAAATCATAACTTCTTAACGTTGACTGTGGAACTTATCAGATCGTTCAGGATGATCGATTTGTTTCCTCAAGCACCGCGATCATTTCCAGCGCATTTACAGAAACCTGTTGAAATTGAGGGGCAGTGGCCGCGCCCCACCCTGTGGCAATTTTTTCCAGCATTGTCTGGGGTTTATTTCTCATGCCAATTGCTCGTGCATTGCCTATAAATCATTCCTCCTCTCCAGGTTAATTTCCCTGCAGGAATCCTCCGCGATTGCAGGGTAGTTTTTTCCGCCCCAACTAACTCGAACTGTCAGACCCGCGAAGATCATGATGTCGGCGAACAAAAACCCCAGACTGCTTTGTTTGTTTGGGCCGTGGCAATTACACCACAATTACTGTGCTGAAGTTTTCGTTAATGCGCGTGAAACACGATCTTGGGGTAGTTTATGCAAATCGCTTCATTGAAGGCGTCTGGTTGGGGGTACGGTTTCGTGCAATCACCAGTTCACCTACCCGCATGTGAGCTCACAGTGCATTTGCATACGTTTTGGAGTCGTTCGACTGCGTCGGACCGATGCGGCTCCTTTCTGCGGCGACATCTGTTTTGGTGTTTGTTTACGGCAAAGTGTTGTAGCAAAAACAAAATTTCTGCTTTTGTGTGGAAAGAAATCATGACAAGGGACACTTTAACAGAACACAAGGCTGACGGCAAATCAGGGGGCAGGGCTGTACAACTGGCTGGCAGCATTAACCAGAGTGGTAGAGTATTGGATTCTGTTTAGTTTGTATAACTATCATATTTTCATAATTTGTCAGCAAGAAAATGGCAGATTAGAAAGCGTTTTATACATTAGTTTATAAAATATTTGTGTGTGAAATCGTTGCCCTTTTTCTAGTAACATCTGTGGTTGCTTTCTGCAGGGGGTATGTTAAAGTATGTAGTAAACCCCACCTTTTATAGGCTGTCTGTGAGGTCGTGTCAACCCACCATACTAGCTGGGGTGTGAAGCAATAAACTTGTCATTACCCCTTATCTTAAATCAATTTATAATCATATTATATTTTATTACCCATCATGTGACTTTGTCTGTTTTCCAAATAAAACATCAGATAGATAGAGAATTGGTTTATGGAGTTTAATTGTGTTGCCCGACTCTTCTCTGTGTTTGTGCCTTCCTGCATTGCATACACACTGTCAAAGTTCATTGTTGAAAACTAATTCATACAATCATGTCAAATAATTTATGTGTGTGCAATTCACATGTGCACATATACACACACACACAAAACACTGACACACCGACGCACGCACGCACGCACGCACGCACGCACGCACGCACGCACGACACACACACACACACACACTCCAACATACACATGCACACACACATACACAAATCAACACACACGCCAACACACTCACATGCCAACACACACACGCACACACATGCCAACACACACAATAATGTTTTTAACTCTACAACCCAAATAAAATAATTCACAATACAATTTATTAATAGAAATATTAGGTGTACATATTTAGTAACTCTTGTTAATGCATGTTTTCATAGAATATTACCCTGACCTGTTTTTGTATCCCGCCAAGGGTGGGGTGCTAAACGAGAGCAGCTGGCCAGGGGGTGGGTTGTTTTGTAAAACCCTAATGAACTCTGACACGTTCATCCCGGCCACCTTAAATTTATGCACCTCAGCTGATGCGAGTTTGCAGGATCGCGGGGAAGCATCCCAAGTCAGCTCCCTATCCCCAAATTTCATGGGTGGGCTAGGAACCCCAGCGGGAAGCCCAGGAACAGATGTTCCCCCTCTATCCCACTTCTGTTCCTCCTTCCCTCCTTCAGCCCAAGCACCCTTTATGTCCCTCTTAATGGCATGCTACCCAGTAGCCCAGCCATAGCCTGTCACTCAGCCTGATCAGTTTGTTGATAATACCCCATCACATGCCCATAACGCCCCTCTGAAGGGTGTGAGTTATCTACCTTCAGCGGTACCTGCAAGGGGAATGCAGGTGGATTTATGGCACTCACAGTGTGCTTTCTATTATGTTTGCTGCACGTAATGACGGTAATGATCCCCCTCCTGGGCGCCCGGATAATAAACTTATTAATACAGATGCTGATACGATGGACCGACAGACGAACGGATGGAGAAAGGAGATTGTGTAATGGTTGCTGTGACATTTTCTGCTATCTGATTTTTTAACAGTTTCCAAAATTATAGCTCTCAGATATATGCAGGGGTAGCTGGCTCATTTATTCCTTGTAAATGTTCTGGTAAATGTTATGGTTTATAAAACCTATACCTTGTTGGAAATCTGCAATGATTTATCGCATAAACCATCAGGTACCTCTTTGTGTTCCAGTATTAAAAATTTCTTTAATTACAAAATGTTAAAATGCGAGTCACATTTGCATCCCAAATATATTGTTACAAATAGTTCAATTAAAAAACTGATGAAGTAACAATAAAACGTTGGCCTGATCAACATTCAAGACATATTGCTGTGAATATGTCAGTGATCACCTCATAAAGCAATCACGTTCTTGCCATGTGCAATCAGATATGAAACAGTGCATGGGGGGTCACAAGAGACAGAAATGCCAAGTCTTACCCACTTGAGGCCACCATTGTGGTGGTTTCTGACGCAATAAACAGAGTTCCGGGTGGGTGGGTGGCAGGTTTCAGCATAGGCAGACACTGGCCAATCTGATGGGGAAGTTGTGTTCTTAGAAGGCACAGGCAACCGTAGAAGCCTCAAAATTGACTTCTGTGTGTTTACGTCTATACTGATTAGACCATGACCGCAGTGTGTGGGTCGGTGGGATGTGGAGACATATATTTATTGAAGGATTGGATGACAGAATAGGTAATGTGAAGGAATGTTTGAGGAAAGCAGTAATTACAATTTGCTTAGATAAGATTAACACGTTATATACCACAAAGTAAAGAATGGGCTGTTTCAGCAATGCACATTTTATATTAATAATAGCATCTTTGTTAAGTAATACATTCAGGTAGACATATATTGGTTACAACTATGCATGTTGGGTAGCCAAAAGCAAGTTGTAGCAGTTTGTTAAATAAATGTATGTGTACATAAAAGCACAGTTTGACTATGTTTCAAATAGTTAATGCACATGTTCTGTTTTAAAATATTACTTATAAAGTAACAGCATAAAATGCTTTGATTGCAGGTAAACATCAATAAAAAATTGTTACAAATATGCATTAAACATACATATGAATTTAATATTCCAAAGCAACAAATTTTTTCTTCTTTTATTGTCGCATACAAGTTGCCATGGTTGGTACTGGTAGGACAATGCTGTAAGCAATAGATTTCCTGCGGGTGTATTTCTGACTGATCAGGCTTGGTTCCCAGGTGTGATTCGTCAAACCTCTTGGGAAGAGAGTCTCTTTGATGGGTTGATGGTTTCCCTTGTCCCTGAAGCAGGGCAGTCTTTATGAATGCTGACATAGAGACATGCTTTCTTTGGTGGAGATTGGGCCTGGCTCTCCTTCCACCTTTCAGGCACTGCAGTGTATAAGTATCTATGGATTTAGAGTTGCCTGATGGGCAAGTCTATCAGCTCAGGGGGCCGATTTTGATACGGGTAATTGTTTGTATAGTCGATTTAACCGCATTATTGTTAAAATCAGGATTCATGTCTTCAAAACATCTTTAAAATAAAAATTAGTACTACTTCTGCAGAAAGTTGGTGAGAGTGTGAGTGTTGTAGCCAAATGTTTTTGATGTTGTCAAGTTACACATTGTAGTAATGAAATACTACGACAATTCTTCCTTTAAAATATTACTTCCAATATTTTGGCAATATGTAAAGTACCGGTAACAGCATAAAATGCTTTGATTGCAGGTAAACATCAATAAAAATAGTTACAAATATTCATTAAACATACATACAAATCACATTATTGTTAAAATCAGGATTCATGTCTTCAAAGCAATTTTTAAATAAAAGTTCATACTACTTCTGCAGAAAGTTGGTGAGAGTGTGAGTGTTGTAGTCAAATGTTTTTGGTATTGTCAAGTTACACATTGTAGTAATGAAATACTAGACAATTCTCGCTTTGCAGCAGTCGTGATAAATTAAGTTAAAGGCCTGTTTTGATCTTGCAAAATCAACATTGAAAAACTAGTTCTTACTTGCGATGTTTTGACTGTGAGACTCAATGTGGATTCCTCAATTCTGAATGAACAAGAAGCGAGCTTCCTGATGCACATTCTTCTAGTGCCAATAATGGCTTGGAGGAAAGGGCAACTTCTTGGAGAATGTTGTTTTCCCCCTTGGCAAAGGGATTAAGTGATTCTCCATGTTCCTTTGGCCACTGATTAAACCAGTTGTAGATAATCTGTGGATAATCTGTGATGAGACGCCGTAAGCCAATACACCTGCATGGCTTCATAATGTTCTAATTGAGGCCGCAACAAACAAAATAGACTGGAACCAAATGTTTGGTTGGGAGTTGTGATATCGCAAATTAGTTCATGATGTTAGACTGCATTTGGGAACCACAGAAATTATCTGGAAAGATTGTCTTACGATCAAGATTAATAATTAGTCTATACAAGATTAATTAATGTTATGATTTAAGATAAGATAATCAACTGTATAAATTTCATCTAGAATTATTATACATTGCTGGAAAATATCTGTTTCTAAATTATAATTACATTTTCTCTTTATGTTCCTTTGGGGAACCTTAATTTGAAATTTATCACTCCTCCCAAATATCAGGTAATACATTTTCAGTGAGAAAGAGACACCTTTCACTGTGAAATCTGGCTGTGTGGAGGCTTGTCTAAGCCCCACACCCTTCCCTTGAAGGGATGGACATTTTATTGCTTCTCTGCCTTCCAGGGAATTCATTAAAGACCCTTTTAGTGCTTTGCACAATTAGCAATGGATTCCCCCAGGGGAGTTTGCAGGCCATTTGCCAGATAAACGCCTTTTACTGTGACTGGTGCTGAAACATCAAATGATTTAATGTGATGATGATTGGGTGAAAGCCTGGGAGGTAAAGTACCTGTCAGTGTGTCTTAATACTACTGCAAGGAGGAAGTAGCTGGTAGTTTAGTTATAGCAACAGTTGTTTTTGCTATTTTTCATTGACTCAGTTACACAAAATTATGTTATAGCAGTTCTGGACAACTGATTTTTGCTATGATATAAAACTACAACTAGTGAATACTATGAGTCAAGAAGTAATATATTGAGTAGACTAGACATTAGTATACTTATAATTACTATATAAATTATTAAATAAAATCAGTAATTAGGGAATTAATATAATTTGTTAATGTTAATAAATAATTGTGCTTTATTTATAGGTCGTATCTTAGTAAACATTTAATTATTATGAAAGTAGGTAGTTAAATAAATATAGATTGGAATTATATTCAGCTAAGAATTAAAATAGAAAAGTATAATATCTAGTCAGTAATATATTAATTACCACCTAACTGAACTAGTAATAGTGGTCAAATAAATATGTGATAACAGAATATGGTAGAATATGTTGTTATGATAGAGTACGTGACTTATAAAGACTTTGTATCTTGTGAACGTCCACAGCTCATGAACAGTGTAACATCTACGTGATACACTAACCCTGCCTCTCCCTAATGTCCACCTCGCTTGACCTCTGACATACACGGTGCCAGACGGTCACTGAGGAATCTCCCGCATATGTCGGACAATCAGCGGGGTTCCTGTTTGCACATACACAGTTTCCCACAAGTGCTTTTTCCGTACCAACCGGGGCAGTGACCATGGCCAACTCCTGCTGAGGCTACGTAAACAGTCGCCCAGCCTCTGATGGACAGTCCAGCTGCGGAACTGTTTTCTCTCCCTCCCATCCCATTCCGAAACTGTTGCCCCAGGAATTAGTTTCTGTCCAAGAGGATGCTATACCTATGAGTCATGTTAACTCCTCTGGCAGCTGTCAGTGTTCTCCCGGTGCATTATGGGTGGTCAGTGTGGAAATGTTAAAGTAATAAACCCGTTTGTTGTTATTCCAAGAACATTTTAGGTGTTCTTAAACAAATTGTTGACAGAAGCTTCCAGGTGGTAACACATCTCCTAATGTGTGACTATTTTGGTATCTGTGAAGCATGATGGTTACTAAATAGTTTATTTAAGTGAGACCAATTAGAGGAGAGTGGTTTACCATTAAACTCTTGCCTTTCTCAGGTAGGAAAAAGCCCATTTAGCAAAGCACAGAATATATACAAAAACCACATAAATAAACAACTTATATTGTTACCTGTTAGTTAGGAATCATCAACCCTTGTAATTGTGTACATTGACCAAAACATTTGGAAGTTGGATGTGGACATTTAACACTGTAAATCTCAAGATGATTCTGAAAGACTTCAGTAATAAAATGTTTTATGAATTAAAAGCAATTTTTTTTAGTTATGAGACTTATAATAAAAATAGTATGCGATTGCTAGAAAGATCAAATGCATTGAAGTCCTGAGATGTCCATAAACTCCATATACCACTTTGAGCAGGGATTGGTTTACTGCCTGCCACAGTTTCAGTGTCCCTGCTCCTGTGGCCTTCTGCCTCTCCCTTGGGAAGCTCCCAGCTGGAGGGAGGAGACCACTGATTGTTTATTTATGCAAGTCAGACCCCATTTGCGATTTCCACCACTGTTTCTGCTGTGATTTCTGCAGCTGCACTTATCTTAATTGTCATCTGACTTGTTTACTCTTGAAGAAATCACACAGGCTGTGGTGTGATGAAAAGTGATAAATAGCCAGCATAAAGGGGTTTCACCCCTGACAGGATTTTCTACCTTTAACGTAATTTGTATGTATATTATAAAGCATTCGAATGACCACCATTTGCTTTCAAGTTTAAGGTAAAAAAAATATTTCAGGAAAATTTTGTTAAACACTAATTTTTAAACACTAGTATCTAATTGAACTTGTTGCCATTATGAAAGCATGAGAGTTTGAATAACATAAAATGTTGTTGTTTAATGCACAAAACAGGCTATATATACGCACGCGCGCACGCGTGCACACACACACACACACACACACACACACACACACACACACACACACACACACACACACACACACACACACACACACACACACACACACACACACACACACACACACACACACACACACACACACACACACACACACACACACACACACACACACACACACACACACACACACACACACACACACACACACACACACACACACACACACACACACACACACACACACACACACACACACACACACACACACACACACACACACACACACACACACACACACACACACACACGAAGGTACCTGATTATGGCCATAATCTGGTGCCATCACCAGCTGTAGCATTTGGTTCAGGAGTTCCCAGATTGTGTTTGTGACCTGGACTGGCATCTGAAAGAGACAGAAGATGAAAGAGGGAGGGTGCGGTTAAGAATTACGATGACAGCAAGGCCAGTGCAATGCATGGAAACACAACAGACCAGGACAGTATAAGAGCTAGCCCTTTTCCAAGAGAACTACATGAAAGAACACAACTGGAGCCAGACCTCACCCCGTACACAGGACCCACACGAAAGAGCAATAGAGGACCAAGACCTCACTGTTGTCTGTGGGAGCCAGGAGGAAGAAGGAACTGTGTACAGGCCAGTATTCACCCTGTACCAGGAGGAAGACCAGCCTGTTATCACTGCCTACAAGGTGGAAGCTCTCCCTATCTGCCCTCCACAGGGTGTGCCTGGACCCAGTGGTCCCACTTGCAGTGACAAGTGACACACACAAATGGAATCCCTCAGCCAGTTACTGGCTGCTGGGCACCGGAATGTGTGGGAAAGACGATAAGCAGGGAAAGGGGAGGGATTTGGGGCTGTCTCAATAATATTGATGATCCTCCGCTGATGGTGGTTGGATCCGCTGTTCTGGGTGATGAATGGGTTTCTTCGTTTAGGGCCCAGGAGGAGGGATAGATGGAAGGTGGGAGTGGTGCAAGTGAATAGGTGAATTTATTGTGATTTACAGGGATGTTATTTAATTATTGCTGAATGCAGTGATAAGGAAGAGGGGTGTGTTTGTTAGCTCTTGTGTGGGGTGACAAGTGTGGGAGTGATTTATGTCCTTGCCGTTAGATTGTCACTTATAGTGTATAATGAAGTTGAAATAATAATAATTGTGTATGTTATAATTATTATTATTAGTTTAGTTAATAATTATAATTTATAATAATTAATTTATTGTATTGTTTTATTAATTAACCAGTGGTTTATGGCAATGTTGATGTGATAAATTATTTAGATTTGAGTCTGTTATAAACATGATTTGTCTGTCAAGCGACATCATTTACTTTGTATTGTTAAAGAAGTCCACCCATCTTAAGACTGAAAACATGACAACAGCAGCAGTCTTCTTGGTGCAAGGCACATGCACACACGCACATATGAATGAAGGAATGTCTTAATGAGTCTAGGGCAGGAGATGTACAGAAACCACAGCAAGAACCCACCGGTGGCTGACTCCTTCCTTCCTCATCGAGGATGTGGTGGTCTTTGAACCTCCCCTCCACTAAGACTGACCTCTGAGCGTTTATCTTATCCAAGGTGCCATGTTTGTCGATACTGTGGATATTGGAAAGGGGCTGTTGACAGCCCCGTGCTGAAGGATGTGTGTTTATTCTGCGCGTGCTGCATATATGTGTGAGCACTCTGTTGGCTTTGCCGGAGTCTTGTTTGTCTTGAATGCGGGTGGTTATTTAAGACTTGATTTCAGAAGATTGTCGAAGCTAGCATATGTGTTATATTAGAGAGGCCTAGTTTTTATGTCAGGAGACTTAGTATATTTAATAGAGAAATCAGATCAAGAAATGATTTATGCAGATGGTCATGACAGTTTCTTCTGATCATTGATGTGACAGATCAACTAGATATGGCAGTTGAATGTCACATGTCAATACACTCAACTAATACCTGAAAAGGAATCCCAATAAAACAGCTGAATAAGGAATAATGTTTTATGGTAGCAGGATGTTTTTATCTGAAAAACATTATGCAACGTATAAAGTATGGCCTAGATAGTAAAATATTATTTTAAACCTCTGCATGGTAACATGCAATATTCTATAGGTCTATCTCCTGTTAAAGAGGAAACCTACTTTTAAGAAGGCACTACAATGTACTATGTTAGTATTATTTAATACAGCAGGTCATGCACAGGCCCTCATATATGCATTTTACAACTTATTACACAAAACCAGGTAAATGTTTGGGTATTGTCATGTCAAATCATGACATTTGTTTCATAATATACATCGAGAGAATATCGTATCATTTCAAACCTACTGAAGTCACTATGACCTGTTCTTTTCACCAGTGGGTAGAACAAGTGCTCTGCCCCTGCCCCCTGCTCCCCCCTCCAGTACCACATGTCCCAGTTAGTGCCAGGACCGGAGCTGACAGGCCTCCGGAGAGAACTTGTCAAAGATTGGACTCTGTTTACACTCCACTGTCCATCAACGTGTCTGACTGCGGTTTGTACCACTCTTGACTTCAACTTCCAATTCTCTGGCTATGCATCTCCACTTAACCTTTTCACCAGCCTTTCCTACTATCTCGAGGATGTATTTATGCAGGGCTGGATTATATGTCTTAGTTGCCTCACCAGTGCTGTGTGCTTGGGACCCATCATCAGCTATTTTCAGAGGCTCCTGCCCCAAGCACTTGTAGGCAAATGGCATTTTTATTCAATATGAGTAATTTTGATAGAACACAATCTGCGGTTCTCATAGCGACTATATCACCGCCAGAAATGGGATAGTTTGACAGTCAGTTCATGTTGTATTGAATAATGAATATATTTTTAACTATATATTGGACATCCAATACGACTTGCGGTAGACCATTAGGCATTGTAAATTTTCCAAATAGACAGTTCGATGGTTTATTGTTCACTAGCAATCTGTTGTTTAACACTGGGATGGCAGGGGTCTTCACAAGATTAGCAGGAAGTTTGAAGAGTCAGTTTTGCTTAATCCTAATTTGGAAGCGAGTAGAGGAATTTGGGAAGAAGCAACTTCAAAGTCATTGGTATCAATAGCATTTACAAGTGTAACCGTTTGTTTACAAGTTGAACATTACACAGTACACCTTCTAAATTGTAAACCCTGTTTTCGGCTTATCAGAGCGTAATAATAAAGCTACGTATTCACCAACAAATCTGGTGTCTGGATGTCTACAAAATAAGTGTTCAACCAACAAAAGTTAGGAAATATATAAACCATGTGCTTTGACTGCAACCCAGGCACAACACTTATAGAATGTAAATCGCAGGCTACAAAGATGTGAATGTGTGATGTCTAATTGGAAGTGTAGTCAATTAATTGTGTGAAGTTCCCCAGCTGTTGTTGCCCCCCTCCCCCTCCGTGCCACCGACCTCCCTGGTACCGGCGGTGCCAGGCGGAGCGGTGTTGTTTCAGCGCCGTTTTTTCCCCTCGCACGCACAGAGCGACGGCAGCCAGGCTGATATGCAAAACGCCAGCGTTGTCAGCTGAACATTGTGGCACATTTAATGTTTACCCGAGGAGCATGCATTGTGCTGGCAGGCCAGCACTCCCGTCGATGCTCCCTTGAAATCGGTGCCATTATTCCGGTCATCTGAATGATTTAGCATCAGTGCTGAAACATCCAGGGCACACACATTAAACTTGGTCAACAGATTAAAATTATGGATGAAATAATCATGTGAATTAAATGGTGTAGCGATTTAATTCTAGTTCACAACTGAAAATAGGGGCAAATAATCATGCGATTCACACTGAAACATTTGAGATAATTTAAATGGTGTAACCATTAAATCTAGTTCACAAATTAAAATTTGGGCAAAATAATCATGTGATTGGTGTTGAAACATTTGAGGCAGGAACGAATTTTAAAAATGGTGTACTGATTTAAATCTAGTTCACAATTTAATAAATTGGTGTGATTAGCAGAGTTTAATTGAACATTTAGCATAGTGCTATGTTTTAAACCAGAGTAGTAATATATATCCATTGGTGACAGCTGAACAAATCGCACCCAGTTGCTGTGATAGTCATCCTGTGCTGTAGGTAGGCCTACTACACTGGTAGTGGTTTCACCCCATTCATGGGCTAGTCTTACCTTCGCTCATTAATCAACGCCAACCTATGCCCAGTTGAAGGGAGAAGGAACATAATTAAGCCTGTTAGACAGGGCCCAGCCAGGAGGGGAAGGGAGCTTGGAAACAGTAACTGAGCATCCCCGAAGAGAAGTTGATCCTGAGAGAGAAGACGCTGGCACATCACTGCTGGCGGTTGTGGTGGGCGCATGGCCCTCCTCACCTCCTTCTAACTTTACTACAGCTCATTAATCTTTGTACTGATTACCCCAATGCCAAGGCTGACTGGCCTAAGTAATTGTTGACATTCGCCATCATCATTATTGGTTGGCGTTTTATTGGGAGCTGGTTGAAAGCCTCCTTAGCACTGGCGGCTGGGCGGGTAGGACTGGCGCTCTCTCAGGTGCTGTTTAATCGCCCTCCACTCAGGTGGGGGTGTTTGTGTGGTTGTCGGAAATAAATAGGCAAGAGTTACAGGCAAAGTTTAATTGACTATTTGGATTATTATAATTGTATAAATATAAAAGTAAATATATATTGATGGATTAAAATGTGATGTGTTTGAAAGTTACTAAGAAATATACTTTGTAGACAATTCAGTTGATAAATTACAACGCAAGGTGTTTTATTTGGTATGCGAAAAAATTATTTCCATAGAAAAATATGCCTAATTATCTACTGTATATAACTGTTGACAGCATGACTGGAGTTAAAATATAATTTATTTATTCAACATATAACAAAGAAATGTTAGCTTTTAAGGCAACTAAATGGCCTGCAGTGGGTTTGTTCTGATATTGCACTGTAAAAACACACCAAGCATATCCTACAAAGGGTATGCTCAATTTATTCCTGTTGAATAGATGCATATGTAGGCCGATAACACAAGAGATATTATCAACAGGCATTTGTACATCGACGCTTCGCATTGGACCATTGGAAGTTTGTCCCGGGGCTATTGTGGTTTTTATTTTTAGTAAATATGTTAATTGTCAGTGTTTCTTATCATCTGAAAGAACAGCCAATTGAACACTATTAGTGTATAACCAGGGGACATTTGCTATAGGAAGGTGTGTTTGCTGTCAAGATATCTCTGATAGTATATCATTTGTTATTTCAATTACAGTCATTTATGAAATCATCTATGTTTATGACTTTTGTGAAATGTCAGGTAATACTTGGCAATTGGCATTGCTCTGTAATTTAACTAATTTGTTTCTATGCTTCCCCTTTCCTGATCCTCTTTTAAAAGCTGTTTCAATATGGATATAGCAGTGTACATAATATTATGTCTGTATATGGCCATTGAAAATCAAGAAATGGTCAGCAATATTACTTAATGATACACTTAATGAAAATCTTGAGGTTACATGTGACATGGTCACCAGTATTGCTTACTGATGCACTTAATATTATTTAAATGTTATATAAGTTAATTACAGCTGTCTTGGCAACGTTAACCATGCAGTTTGATGACTGGGATTACCCATGTGTTGGGAGGGCATCAGCTGTCCCAGAGTATCATGTCCTGACCACGCCTGACAGACAAGTGTGGCGATGTTAATCCATGTCCTCACTCACTTGACGATACAGTTGCGTTAACATCAATAAATGATGCGATTGCAGATGTAGTCCTCATTTGGCAGCCTTCAGTTTCAACTCTGTGACGCAGCAGAACCTTGGACTTGTAAAATAAATGACTTGCCATATATAATATATAATACCTAATAATAACTCATAGCCAGACAAACGAAACGAATGTCTTTTGGAAATGTTCATGTACAAGGGTGGACATTTGCAAAATCTGAGTTTTACTTTAAACTTGTATACAAGATAAATGGTGTTGCTAACAATGTGTCAGATTAGATAAAATTATAAACTATTGATTTTTTAAATCTTTCAAGACAGTATGAACACATCAAACCTAAGGATAAAACAGCTAAATTAGCTACGACTATTTTACAGCTATGTAAGATGGGCTAAATGTTAGGCTGGCTGACAGGGTCCAGTTGGCACTATATTTATCTGACTCTGCTTATTCCTGGCTGGACATTGTCAGTGGTCAGTCTGAGATGGACTTGCAATAAACACAAGAGCCCAGTTGAAAGGCAGGCAGTGCCAGCCAAATGGAGAAGTAGTGCTGCTAAGCCCCTTGCTATCAGTCAAGTCCAGAACTCTTGATTGCTTCTGATCAAAGGCTGTCTGTCTCTCAACTCCTCTCTGTCTCTTCTGTCTGTCTCAGAATGCAGCAAAATGCTGCCTAAAGGAAGGTTTATTCTGGGTCTAGAACTCGGCCTATTTCTGTCATAAAGCCTGGCTCAAATGTGAACATTTCCCTCCATTCATTTAATTAATTGCTATCTGTGTCACTGAATTATTGCAGGATAGTATTGTAAGGTTTTTATTTTGAGTAATACAATTGTATTATGCTGCAGAATTATTACTGATCATTTCAAAAGATAATTATGCTGTTGAGTAACCATCAAAAAGTCTCTAGACTTGCCATAGGTAGGCAGTTTTTATAGAGGCATATTTTTTCCAATTTTTTAAGTTTTCTTAGTTTGTGTTCTGTCCACAAACTATGTTATGTGTTTATAGCATAAAGTATTAATTAAAAATCTAACAAAGCTAAATAAAAATCTGAAAATATAAATCTGTTACATCATAGGGAGAGATTAGAGTTAATCTTTAGGAAGAGATGGCATGTCGCCTTTCCCTTCGTCCCTAGGGTGTCCCCAAAATCCTGCCCAAAACAATAGGTCAGCGAGTGCAGTGGTGAAAACTGGTTACACCTTTCTGCGAAAAACCAATCAAAAACGATAATTTGACAGCAGCTGTGAAAATTGGTCAGCCCTTAATTGAAAAGTTATGAATGCATAACGCTGGCTCTGACAGGCAAGTCGCGAAGCCGAGGTCTGGCTGTCAGTCAATGTTTTGTTGCGTTCTAATGCGTAGTTCCCCCACCTTTGTATTCGGTGTGTGTTGACTGACAGGTGGACTTCATGAAGCGGAGAATTATCCAGTCTTCCTGCTGATTCACTGCAAGAACGACTACTAACTACCGTCCTCAGTGCAATGATAACAGTGGTGAAGACCATCATGGCTTGCTCTGACGTGTACTGGAATAACTGTTTAAATTTGAAGTCATCCAGTGCATTGGGGGATCTGTTAAAAGGATTCGTGTTGTTGGACTTTTGTTCTGCCTGTGGTTTAGCTAAACTTACCCACCTGGAAAGCAAACCCTCAATCCAATAGTTAAGGATTGTTAGTACAAAGTCAGAATGATGTTGTTATTATGGTGTTTTAGTGGTTTCTCATAGTGGAAAGTACTCCCCCATGTATGCTTAAGCATTCAAAATATTGATCTAATTAATAGTTTTAGTGTAATTATATATCTCTTTTCCAGATAACATATTTTTGAGAAAAAAAGGTATACCACAATTTTATTATCGATAAAATTATAATTACATCACCAGAATGTCCAGTCATCTCTGCAGAACATACCAACATAATTTTTATATCATCCTTTTGGTGACGTATAGAGAGGGAATAATATTTATTCAGGAGACGTGCATTCCGGTGCCACCGGCAGGATGCCACGAGTGTCACATGGAGAAATAGTTGCCCGACATCTTCTGTGGAGTCTGTAATTGCTTCAGCCATCTGTGCAATCTCTGTCAGTTTCTCAATACTCTGGTTGAAGGCTCCATCACTTTGGTCTTGTAGAAACAGCAGAAATGTTTTAGGCATTACCCTTCTCTCGGGGAAACTACAAATGCAGTGTGGCAGTGGTGCAAGGAAGCTCATGGTTCTGTGTTACCGTAAAGAGTGTAACAAAAACAAGGTCTGAGTTTCAGGTAGCTTTGGTGGCAGAACAGTTTGAAACAATTTAATTTGACCTGATGTACAATGAAGTCAATACAACATTACTGGTAATTAGGGTTGACTATTTGGGGTAATTTAACTACTGCAATGGGTCTGTTACAGGTTTGATGGTTTTAAAATTGGTTGTGTAACTGCTGAAATGATATCCCCATGATTCAGTTTCAGGCATGGATTAGCTCATTTATGTAGTTGTAGCCAACAGCAGACTTGTGGTTAGGAAGTAGGAAATTAAGGCTTGTTCCAAAACACGACATGACAGTTACAAAACAACTAATATACAGTTTTTGTATAATTTCTCGCAAAGTCATTTTTTTCATAGAATGTCACTACAATGTGTACCATTGTGTTGTTTATGTAACAAGTACACACTGCGCAGTTTTGAATGTTATTTGACTAGTAAAATATATTGGTGAATTGTTGAAGATTTAATTATCTATCAACAAAATGTTCAAGGAATATTTCAGTGTTACTTAATTATTTCTTTTTTGTCTTTCAGGATCCACCAGGCTCTGTATCGCTGGGGCTGCGCATGGAAGAAATGATCTTCAACATGGCCGACACGCATTTGTTCTTCAATGATCTAGAGGTACGTACGAGTGTCATTGCCTTGTGGCTAAACATCTGTCACTGTCGTTTAATCACATTGTAATAAAAACATTATACAGAATACGGAGAAACATCAAACCAGAAGAGGAATGTGCAGACACAGAGTATGTGTTGACAAAACAAAATATTAAAAATATTATATTTTACGTAGCTGATAATTACTTACTATGTTAAACTGAAACAGATATTTATATCCTGATTTGTGGTTCCTACGTAACTTTTATCATAAGTTTACTGAGGGTTATAAGTGTCTGCATGTGTTTCATCTGAGTGGGCAAGTTAAAGTGACAGCAGATGTCATATCTGACAGTGATTTGTCATCTTATTTTGTGGAATACGTCTAGGATTAGTTCTTCATTGGCACAGTAAATAAAAAATATTTATAGGTACTTTAACATTGTGATGCCGTTTGTACATAAAGTACAGACATCTATCAGTGCTCTTGTACATAAAGTACAGACATCTATCAGTGCTCTTGTACATAAAGTACAGACAGCTATCAGTGCTCTTGTACATAAAGTACAGACATCTATCAGTGCTCTTGTACATAAAATACAGACATCTATCAGTGCTCTTGTACATAAAGTATGGATATCTGTCAATGGACTTGTGCCGGGGTGAGTTTTAAACAGAAAATGCGTGGTTAGATAGAGAATAACTGGATGAGTTTTTCCAGATGCGTAGTTTAGATGCGAACATTATTGCACCGTCATGTTTGTGTACAGATGCACGTGGTGAACATGTTATTGAGTAAAGTGTGTCCAGCCCCTTGTTTGCCTCCAAACACACCCTTAATGGAATTAGTACAAATGCATATTTGTGCACATAAGCTTATCCAACAAGGTGGATATTGACACAAACTTAGAAACTCTCTCGCGTCAGGCAGCATAGCTGAATTGTGAACATAAATAGTCGTAGGTAAATTTGCAAATGGACTTTGCTGACGTTTGATGCAGCCGCTGCAACCGGTTCAGTTGGTATGAGTGGAAAAAGTTTAATGCAGAGAAATCTCCCCAATGGGAAACTTAAATTGGTTGGTTTCGGAATTTCTGTTTGAAATATTATGTGTGAATACTTTGTATGATGAAAAAACAGGATTCAGATGGGTTTTACGTGTATAGCGTCATTACTCACTGATGACATGTGGGATATATTACTAACCAAGAGAATACATTGTATAGAAAAGGAATCAACCTTTTTAGGCATATCTAGTTGATAGTTTTAAAACATTTGGTTACAATATATGCATGGAGTGGTTATGCTGAATCACACACAGAATAATGGGGGCTGTAAGATATTTGTAAATGTAATATTTTAGCGAACTACTTTAAGCATCGTCAGGCTTCAGCATTTCATTAACGTTTTGAACGCACGTTATACAAAAGTAAAATGCTGGTTGCCAGTTTGTAAATGTAGATTATTGGTTGGTTTTTAAATTAAAAACACCATCAAACTATGGAGCATCTAATCCTCAACGTCTTGGTAATACATATTAATTATATTCATTAATATAATATACAACACAGAACATTGCGAACTCTGACTTGTCTGTAAATGTAGTTTCTTGCACTGGTGTTGTCACAGAAGTTGGAAGTAACGCCTTCAGTGTGAGAAGACACTGTCCTGTGTCACACTGTCACCAGTAAGTGTCCACTAATGGCTACACCTTGTGACTGTCCCACAGGAAGCTGTGGTCAGTGGCCTGGGAAAGCTTCACCTTCATAAACTCCCTCTTAGTGTAATTAGCATTTCCCGTTTGATCAGTGGGAAGTCAGGACTCCGGCCACAGGAAGTTGCCTGTCGTCACTTTGTTTGTCATGATGTCATTAATTTACTCAGAATTGTAGTCGAAGAAATGTTTACCCCGCGAAATTGTTCGGTCTGGTTGAAATAACACCAAAAGTATAGATACACAGTGATCCCAATATAGTCTGTGTGAAGAAAATTACATTCGCAATGATTTACACTTTGCATGTGAAAATGTACACCTTTCCGTGTAAAATTGTCGTAACAAAGTCTGCTGGACAGTTGAGATGGTTAAAAGTGTAGTTGATATGTGGAACTGCTTTATGTGTAGGTTTGTCAACTGATCAACCATTCAGTAGTTTTATATAAACTAGAAACAACAAGGGGAATGTGTTTTGGTGGGGCGATGTCTTCCACATTCAGACAGTCAGCACTAGAAACAACACATTCCAGTGTCGCAGGATGTTTCGCAAGGTGGCAGTCAACTGCATTGAAATCACAAAAGTCTATAATAAGTCGTTTATCTGCCTCACCCGTGGCCAATTACCACACCCACGAGAAAGAATTTATCTGCAGCGAAAGAACTTATCTGCAGTCGCGCGACAAGGACTAATAGCTACGCAGCGCTACAGATGTCGGCGGATGGCAACTCTGAGATTGCGAATAATTACAGGCAACACGACAAGATTGCTGCGTGCTTGCGCGTTCCACGTGCCATTCCACCGTCGTGCTTCCGATCAGCTGTTTCAACATCGCTGTGTGGTGTGGCAGTGACATGTACTCCTGAAACCGCTGCTCAGATCACAGGGAAAGTCTCAGTGGTGTTGCATTTATTTTATACTGTTGTCACTGTATGGTTTATATATCTGTATCTTTAATATAAAACTCCAGTAATCTCCTTTACAAAGCATCGGTCGTGAAGTGGCTTTATACCACTGATTCAGTTCATCGTTTCATTCTGATTTATCTGTGGGTGGATTTAACGTAAAATGCTGCAATGCATGGTCTCAATACTAGATACCATTCCATGTCAGTACCTAATGCATCCCTCTTACAGCCTGACGTGTGATTCAGTCCACATCGTTTCAATAATGCCCGTCTTGACCATTCAAATAGACAGCTGTGAAATGCGAGATTCTTATCATAATGATATGCAACCAAGTCCACATTGTCATATATCAATAAGTTGGCTAAACCGAGAAAATTAGCTTTGCGCCCCTCATTCACAGCTACCGTCAGTGCTGCATCCATGTGACACTGTCAGGAATCAGGCACAATCCAGGACATGGGGCGGCCACCCGTAATTACCCCCACAACTAAAAACCCCACAAAGGCTGTTTGGGCGCATGACTAAAGGCCAGGACAGTCGATAAGGAGTAATGACAGCAGTCGTTTCATTGCTGTTTTGAGGAGAATGGACATGACAGCGATGGGACGGTTTTTCCCAATTTGTATGCGGCAGACGCACAGACCACCCGCATAGTTTTATTGTCGATGATTTATCTCGTGAGGTAGCCCGTTCTTCCTTGTTGGCCGTGTGTTCTCAGCACTTCGCTGTTGTTGCCACCCTATTAAAAACAAGTTTTATTTGGTATACTGCTGGGACTATTGTCACAAGTGGAATGCAACAGTTCATTGACTTGTATACCAGCTTGTCTGGCTGACACTCGCCCAAGAAGCAACAAACTCACGCCTCCTGGAGTATGGCTGACCAATCAATTTGTTCGTTGCTAAAAAGTATCTTTGTGAGTTTTTAATACATCACCAGTAGATCAGAGACAAATGGTCTGAAGACACAAGTGACGACAGAAAGAGGTGGGCGGGTCACAGACACCAAGAGAAGATGCATTTTGATTGCTTCCAAAATATCCTATTTTATGTGTAGGTAGTTGACTACAAGGACTCCAGACCGTATAAGGGAATTTGCATAAAAGGACCGACTTTAAAATCTCTGTCTGCCCAGCACTGATGTGTATTGATACAAGGAACATCAGATAAAATATACACACAGAACACTGCGTAGCAGGTTGACTCAGGTTTCAGTGTGTTGCAAACAGTGTGTTTCCATCATGACTTGGGTACAGCAATTATATGCAGAATGTCTACGTCAGGCATCTCTAGAACTAGTTAAACAGAATTGGACAACGATTAACGCCAGTCGAGACTTGACAACCTCCTCCATTGGAGAGCGAGGTCATGTTCCCACATGTCTCCGAATTGACCCTCCACGCGTGTATGCATTATTCGACATTCCGAAAAGGTGACTGATGCCAATGCCATGGATGTGGTCTTGATTTAATTAGCTTGCACACCTCTCTGTCACCTTGCATTTAGCGCTACCCCCTTGTCGCCCCTAGCCAGGGGGTATGGGTAGGGGCGTGGTGTGCAGGGACATATAAACAAATACCTGGTTTCAGCTGACCCGATTTTGATGGCTGAGCTACCGGGTGGGAAATATCCCCCACCGCAAGCCCCCCCCCATTTGAACAGGTTATGCAACGACGGTAGGCATGAACATGTTTAATTCATACAATCCAATTGTTTCGGGCGTAAAATTATGTTTATGAATTCACAGTGATTCTGTTGCATAATGGCGGGTAGGACTTTACAAGTGAAGATTACAGTGTTCAGTGGCAGGTAATGAAGTGTAGATGGTCACGCTGGTGCGTTTATTTGCCTAGTGGGGGTTTATGCCTGCGAGATGGTTACTTAGGTGTGGTGAGAAACAGACTTCTGGTGATAAAAATATACTTGCAGTGCAGTTTTATGTGGCATGTTTTCAGTATTACAGAAATATGTTTGGTAGACATTAACTAAACTTTATTTATTACAAACGTAAGCACAACATAGAATGATAAATGTCAATAGACATGTAAAAATCTTCATGAATTTGTAGTGGTGCCTCTTCAATTCACTCTCTTTATTGTTGTCTTCCTAGCTAAGGCAGATATGGTGCAGTGTACTGAATTGTGAAGCTGTGACATCACATAATATGCCGAAGTCGCATAATTCCTGTCTTCATGTGTCACAGGACGAACTGTCTAAGCACAGGCCGTGTCAACAGAAAATTGGCTCCGAAAGGATTTGGCCTTACCTAATAATTATGACAGACAAAGACCCGTCATGCGGAGTAGGCACAACAGAGGCCGAACAGAACTGGAAGCTTATTGTCAGCAGTACAAAGAGTATCTGTGTTGAAGGGTTCTTCATCACTCAAAGACAGAGGCACATACGCACACAAACGTCCATTGTCTTTTTTGTGTGAAGAAGACAATGTGACAATTGTGTTCTGGTGACGAATCTGCCTCAGGCTGTCTGCAGAATTCCCACCAGGAGAATTTGGCAGCGCAATCGGCTGGCCTTGTCCCAAGGAGAGGCTGATTAGAGGTGTTCTGTGGCTGCAAGTGTTGTGAAATGGCAGGAAAAAGGCCATGAGTGTGATGATTGTTTTTAAAACCCTCTGGAATAGCCAGCATCATCCAGGAACTTGTGACTACTTTGGTGAACACAACTATTTATGAGCATAGACATATTCACTTCATGATAAATGTCCATACTATAAATGCTGGAACATGTCTGCAGACTATAGCTACCAAAATATGCAGAATTGCACCTGGAAGGGTTTCTGGAATCAGGATTGCCTTAGGAGGAAAGTCTGATGATTATTCCTTAATGTAAAGCTGTTGACCCCCGAACAAAGTTGGCCTTTCCCTAGCTCTCCCCCCCCCATCTATGGGGAATTCTCAGGAATCAGGGGTTCCAGTTACTCCTGTCAGGATGGACATGGGTCAACTCCAGTCACTGGCCACAGTGGTCAGGCTTCAAAGATGTTTATATTGACTGATAAGATGGTACACCTGAGCTTCTTATAAACACCCAGATTGATAGTGGGATGGAGAGACATTGCCTTGCGTGGGAGGGGGGACAATAACATCATAACATATTGTGCTACTCTGGGTAGAAAGGTGTTTTCAATTTAAGATGGTCTTTTTTTCAAATTAAGTCACTTTGTGGTTTTTGTTTATGAAACGTCATCCAAACCATGCTCGAATTGTGGGCTGAGTTTTTATATGCAGGAAATGTTTAGTGGGAGTAAAAGTTTAGTGGGAGTAAAAGTTTAGGTAGGAAATTAAGTCTTTTGTGATGGTCAATAATTCTATAGTGATTGACCATGGTAGCTGATTCACATTTTCACAGTTCGTCTAAGACTGAGATAGTGTAACGATGCCGTAGTAATTTTGCACTGCATTTTGGATTATGTTTGCTATTACGTCATCATACCAATTGCGGCAGTATATTTCTTCAGTAGTCACTTCCAGTATAGACATTATAACTATACAATAAAGGAATTACTACAGGGTCGACCTCTCGCCCAGACAGACAGCAGAGGTGTTTGTGGTCCTGATTGACAGCCTGTCCAGGGACCAGTGGTTTTCATCACATCCCAGATGTTGGCTATTACGATTCCCGAATCCTGTGCCCAAGGCAGACCCACATAATCTCAGAGCCTAATTGAAGCTGAAAGCAGTTGACCTCGCGACCTGCAAAAGTGGCAGCACACTCGCGCAACATCGCCTGTCCCAGGCGGTTCCTGTTGCCGCTTTTTCCACTGCGTTTTCCAGATGCTGCACCTGTTTTTTTGCTCAATAAACAGATGATTAGTTGTTGATCGTGATATGGAGGTGCTGTTGTGACCGTAGGTGGGAGGTGATCGTCTTGGTGAATGTCTCAATAAAATTATACAGTATCGGGGGATATTGACAAGGTGCGTAACGTTTATAGCATATTGGGTCCACAAGGTAGAGTGTTGGTTCTGTCTGTGGAGCTGGTTTTACAACAACAAGATGGTTCGGTTCTCAGATCCTGGTTTCTGGTAGGCTCGAAATTTGAATAAAGTAATGTTTTGGTCATTACTTCACAACTAAACTTAATTGTTTTAAATTATATATATTATTAAATAAGCCACATCATTAGCTAGAGTTATTAATTAATAATTATTGGGTTATGGATTGCGTGGTGTATTGCTCCATTTATGTTGTCTTCAGTGAAACCATGAGGGAATATGTTCATTACTGACAGGTGTCAATCATAAACGTCCATGATTGATATACAGGTGTATATACTTTTTTACAGGCATATACAGGTGTTCTACATGGACATATGTTCATTATGTACAGGTGAACAGGCATTTATCATTCTGCTGTTACCAAACATGTGTTTTGTAGGCAGCACTGAAAATGGAACTTAGAAAGTACACAAATTGACAACAAATGCTACTGTCAAATGAAACATTTCTTGTTGACTGTTCTTTCTTTTTAAAACGTATCTTTCTCCTGACACCATTATGGTGTCTACCTGCTGATGTCTTACTTTACAATTTGCGTTATTCCAGTGTCCTTGTCTTTTAGGAATGTGACCAAGTACACATAGACGATGTCTCATCAGATGACAATGGCCAAGACTTGAGGTGGGTTCAGGTTTATGCAGTTTTTGAACTTTTAGTGTATGGTATTTAGTAGGCCTAATATAATTTTGTAACACGTATATAGATTATTTAGGACATTTCTCTATAAAATATTTTGTATTACATATTTCTATAGATAGTTATCTGAAACATATTTTATAATGCTCTCTAGATCCCCAGAAAACTTCATCAATAACCAACCTCATTTCTACCTAACTGCTGTTCCACTTTCAATGGTATGTGAGCGTTGTTTTACGGTTGCAGCAACTACAACTTTGCGACCGACGGGTTCCACGCGGCAGCCACCAATGCCAACCTGTGCCTGGCAACCGGGGTGAGGGGTGGGGTAGACTGGATGCGTAAACTCGCCTTCAGGTACCGACGGATCAAGGAGATCTACAGCAGCTATAGGAACAATGTGGGAGGTGAGTGATAAAAGGGGATTTTGTGGGTGTATGCGTGTTGTCTTTGAAGTTGACGGAAAGCGATTGCATTGGAAACAGGTTAATCTTGGCTGTTGTAGTTGGGAAACTGTTCCATCGCATTATTTTATTGTATTTCTAAATGACCTCGTGTATGTGGTTTTTATGTCAACAAAGGGTAATCTGGACACATACATGGAGAGAAAAGTTTAATGAGGTTCCACGTCACTACAAGCGCTCAGAAGAATTGATTGCATGATTTTTTGTACATTAAAATAATAGTATTGCTAATACACAAGTCCACTGCAAATCACCAATGTGTCGGCAACATTAGGAGACAGTAACAAAAGTATGAAAACAAATTGTGAATACATGACCTATATTTAAAGAAAAGATAAATCACGGAATTGAACCCTGAGGTAATGGTACAAGCCCCCTCACCCCTGGACACCCCTCCCCCTCCCTCCCCCCTCTGCCTCACAAGATGTCCCCAGCTTGCCTGCGTTCCAGTGATGGACCTAGAGGCAGCGGGGGAGTTGATGTAACTGATTGAGACAGACAGACAGACAAGATGGGTCGGCTTAGGGCTGCAGGAGCACACGATGGTCCCACTCACCAGAGATCACAGGCCAAATTGAGTAACGACTGGCTGAATTGAAAACAGCTCCAGCGTGTACACTTGGCAGATTTAAAGCGGGTGTTGAAAGCATGTTTGATTGGGATCAAGCCAGGGCAGAGACAGTGGCTAAATACTCTGGCTGATTGGCTGAATGATAGTTCGATAGGGGTGTAGTTTGTAAAGATTTGATTACCTCACCAGTTGTAGGGGAATGTTTTTCTTTAAGTTAATACCTTTTATTGTGTAATGCAATGTAACAGCTTGTTAGGAATGCTCCCTGCTTAAATGTGGTACATTTGTGTGTGTACACTAAATTTTATTACTGAACCATAATGAATTTGAATGAAGACATTTGTTTTGAAGAAAATTGTATTAAAGATGCACGTAAGATTTACCAAAAAAAGTATGATCATTAAAGTTTCACTTAAGCGAAAAAGAAGTTTTTAATCTTTTCAATTTCAACGTTTCAACAATATGAAATGCCCTTAGAACAAGTTGATCCTCATCAGCAATATTTACCGCCTCATCTGTGTCTTCATAGTTCTCTGTCTCATCACCTAACTACCCTCCCCAGGTTAGTAACTACCTCACACTGGCATGTAACAAGATCTTGAAGAACATCTAACGACTTTGATAATTGCTGGTTAGTCGTGTGTTGGCAATGGTTGTCCTTCCTCTAGCCGTGTATGGTTTCGCCTCTTCCCCTGGTGGGTGAATCCAGTTAGAGGCATGGATCTAATTTACTTTGTTTGTGGCGGCGTGTCTTCGCAAATGAAGTAACTTGCATTGTTTTAACGATGTCATAATTATGAGTCTGTGGACAGGACGTGGTGGTAATTAATTAGTTGCATTGTATTATTTCCAGATGACGAAATGTTTCAAGGTGTTGGCAAACCTGTTTGGTTGATGGATCACATGATATTTGTAACCTAATAAGTAACTGAAATCAGATATGGTGAATGGGCGGAATATTGTGTAATTTATAAATATGTACATGTAAACCACATGTCATAGCGGCTGAGAAAGCACACATTGTGGGTGGAAGATGTTAATTTATATACACCTACCAAATTTCTAAAGTATCTTCACAAACGACGAGCAGATCTTCGCTAATTCTGTCGACTACAAAATTAATTGTTTCAGTTTATTAGTGTGGTGTTAGTGAAGTAGTAGCAATAGTTGAAGTAGGTCTGTCACCAGGGACACATCTGTCTGATTTGTCACAACATCGGTAGATATGCATGAAGAGGTAGCTGGCAGTAGAGCCATGTGTCTGCAAATAGACCTTGACAGAGGCAGGTCCACATGCTGGATACAGGAGCTCACAGGTGTAATTACACAGAAGCAGCTATTTATTCTTGCCAGATGTGCTGCTGTCAACGACTTGCCGAGACTTGTGATTGTGTGGGTGTCAATCTCCAGATGGCAGCACTAGTCAGATGTGCCATTCAACAGATGGCAGCACCGGTCGGTGTCTGCCATGGACTAGTGCTGCCATCTGTTACTGCTTAGTGGTAGTGTTTCCTGCGGTGTCATTTTGTGCATTTTTCTGTGCCAGTTCACATTCTGTGACAGTTCACATATGGTGATTGATGTGCTCTGTTGTGCTTACATCACAACCAGAATACTACGTGTGACCTCCATGATGTTTTGTCTCCAGATGACTGTACCTACATCTGCTAAATGACATCTAACATTCCCATATATGATTGTCTGACATTTTTGTCAAAACAAAATTCTGCAACAGAATTTCAACAAAATATAAAAAGGAATTTTTGAACTCTCCACATAGTTGGTTTTTGATGACTCATGGACATGTTGCATGGCAACAGATCACATGACAAATAGGTCACTGCAGAGCACTATATGAGTACACTCAGTTTTGTCTTATTTTCAACGCTAACTGTGGATTTCTGCAGTTTATACACAGTGTCATTTAAACCATTCATGTCGCATTGCTAAGTATGACGTCGCTGTTGTTGTAGGTTTACTTGGGCCCCAGAAGAGGGAGCTGTGGCTGCAGCTACGATCTGAAATTGAGGCTCTGACTGACAACTGGCTTACCCTCGCACTCAAGTCTCTGTCTATCATTAACTCCAGGTAACTAGACGGTTGTTGTCATTTTGTAGTTTATTTATCGTTTTTGGGTTACTTAGAAATTACTCATAAATTTATCAGGTTGATCCAAATTAACGCTGTTATGTTAGCTTTTAATATTATTTTATTATGTTGTGTAATAACCAAAGAATGTCTTACAGCTTGCCATCCTATAGGTGTTACGTGAGCATTATTATATAAATACCATATTGTACCACAAGTAAACGTCACACTAAATTTGATTAAAAAATAATTTAATAGCCTCAAAATTACAAAACCTCAACTATGGTATGTACACATTGACCTTGCCCTTTAACAGTAGATGACAAATACCACAATGATGTTGACGTGCTTTTCTTGTGCCAGGTCGACGTGTGTGAATGTGCTAGTCACCACCACCCAGCTGGTGCCCGCCCTTGCCAAGGTGCTACTCTATGGCCTCGGGAGTGTCTTCAACATAGAGAATGTCTACAGTGCTACAAAAATAGGTGAGACCCGTCATCTGTGACCACGCATGCGTCAGAACCCACGTGTTAATCCACTGCGTAACAGAACCACTAATATTCTTATCCTCACTTAAACCCACCAAGTAACTGAACCGCCACTACACAAGAAAAGTGACAGCCCCACACCATATGAGAAGTTCAGAACTTTCATATACCACCCGCTACACTCCAATGTACTTAACCGTTAAGGAAATGGAACACCAAGTAAAATGTTGAACACTACCAGTGAACTTTTCCATGGTTACATACAGTTAAAAACCTTTAGTTAGAAATGTTGAAATGTATGTATCATTAAAACAAAGTAAGCAGTCACTTAATCGGAGGTGCAAGACAGAAACTGAAACTAAACTTGCCATGTTATTTCACAAAGACGTGCTGTTGTGCTGCAGGCAAAGAGAGCTGCTTCGAGCGAATCGTCTCGCGGTTTGGACGCAAGTGCACCTACGTTGTCGTTGGCGATGGTCGAGACGAGGAGGCTGCGGCCAAACAGGTAAATGTTAGCATCACCTTCTACTTCCTAGCTCGTACCTAGAATCTAAGAAATATATCAGATGTGGTATTAATCTGGAGATAATGTGCTGGATATAATAATTGTGTACCTAAGATTTTTGTGGTGTCAACTTATTCTGGTGACACTTGAGATGTGATGTTGTTTAGAATACATGAAGTGGAAGCTCGCTATGAGGATATATATCTTAAGTGACCATTTCACTAAAATAATGATAATAATCCACCATTTAATGGAATATTTGTTGAATTTAAGGCCAAATTTAGATAAACAATGATATTTAAAACTCCTTGTTGTAGGACCTATTAGATAAAAACTGGGGTAGTATGTCATTTGTCCTGATGTGCCATTAAACAGTTGTCTTGCGTACTTAACATGCACTTGTGTGGAGGTCATTAACACATTTCTCATTCTGTTTACAGATGAACTGGCCTTTCTGGCGAATAACGAATCATTCCGACCTTGCGGCACTTCATCATGCCCTTGACCTTGGCTACCTCTAGAAACGCCCCATTGTCGTCTGTGGCAACGCACACCCACGTCGTCACATCGCCAGCAACTCAGGCCATTACGAAAGCCCCCACAAGGCCTGGATGGCTGGTGTCTCCTGGGACCCGACCATGCGCAGGAAGGTCTTTTATAAAGATCCGCTGTTTACAGTCGTAGCCATACAGGTCTGCGAGTCTTTTTGGATCGATGGCTGGAAAACTGCTCAGATCGGCAGAACAGACTGTTTAAATTGAGAAAACTGGCAATTTCCGATCCAGATGAGGCACCAGCAAATGTGTGCGAGTACTACCAGCACTGGCAGTACAAGTGGGCTCACGGATCCAACGGCATCACTTCGAATATCATCGGCACTGTCAGAAAAGTGTATGTGGTGACCTCTGGCGGCAGAAACGTGCAGATTGATTCGGTGGTGCCGTGGTTGTGTCGGTGCTGCTACTGCGACTATTCCACAAGTGTATTATTTGTAAGGTGTGGCACAGTCTGCTCTAATCTGCGGGTCACTCTCGCAATTGGCAGCTGCAGATGAAAAGAACGCTATAGGCTGGCCAACGGACGAACACAGGGGTTGTGTGTGCAAGTCGATTGCTCTCCATGTTACCTGTTGTCCAGTGCGTGGGTCATTTGCAGGACACGTTGACCCGTATGTATTGAGTATTGTGACTAGCAGGCATGTTACATTGTTGTCATAATAAACGGTTGCCGTGGTAGCCAGTCCGTCAAGCCCGGCAACACCGTATTGTACATACTGTGCGCATGTATGCCCGCACGTGTGTATGTATTTGTACATAGACAAAGATACGTATTTTAATGTTGCATCTTGACTTGACGTCATATGTATGTGGGAGTCTAGTTGCAGTTCCCATTGTTCGAAAGGTGCTGATTATAAATAAATAGTCAAATAGACAACACCAGCAGACACTGTACATTGTTCATAAGGCATCTAGAAAATGCAGACGTCGTTTCCCGGCAGATCATCCGTGGCAGTTCATCCTGCCACCTTGTACTACACTACACCTGGGCTCAAAGGGTTGATCCCAGGGAGGTTTCAAAAGTTTACAAAGTCAGAAACGTTACACATTCAGTTCTGTTTCAACCCTCCACTAGTGTTTGACTAACAACATCCATAATAACAGATTGCTATAAACATCAGTTTCAAACCATCACCGTCAGTGCAGGGTGACAACCAAACTTCACCTCCGTTTTGTAATAATAACATGTTTTGGGGCTATGTGAACTTACGCGCCCTCCTCGTGAGTGCAAGCTGCACTTTGAGTTGTCACCATCTGGTTGTCTTGAGTGCACGTATGTTGAGTTTCAATCACTGTTCTCATGCCACTGAATCATGTTCTGACAAGGTATACCATTGTACCGATGTGCACATCTTTGAAAACACGATAAAAAACATGTCAGCACTACCTCGGAGGGGGGGGTTTCCGAGAAATTGCTGTTGTCACACCGTTTTTGTGGATGAAATTACTGAAAAGAATTGAAACAGTTGTTAATTGTTGTATGCAAAATTTTGAAAGAAATGTGTCTGCTCTGTTCGAACTACAGTTGACAGCAGACAGATATATTTCATATACCAAAATGTTCTATTCTTTTGTGTATGAAGAACATGATAGACGAGATGTTCCACCCAACTGAAGTATTTGAGGATCTCAACCATGTGTGCTCGATGTGTGTACAATGTAATATTGAATGTTATACGCTGGGTTAATATATATAAATATATATAATAAATATTATTTTGCATACCTTACAGCTGAACATGGAAGTATTAATTATGGTGAATATAATTTTAGTTGTAAGAAGTTAGATCTCAACCTGCTTTATATCACGTTCAGCATTTCTAATTGTTTAACTGAGATAATTCACTGATGATTGTTGTCGTAATTTTCCAAGAGAAACATTCTGGGAATTGGCAATATTTGTGGAGAACTGTGTACATATATGGTACAGTATATTGTGTACGATAATTGATGCACAGCGTCCGTTTTAATGCACAAATGTTTTGTAGCCATTTTATTGATGATGGCATTGAACAAAATAGGACACTTTGTTGGTGTGCATTGTAATGTTTATTTGTTATTTGAGTTCAGCTTTCATGTGTTACAGCATTATTTCAGAGAAGTCAAATAACTTGAACAAATTATGGATTTTTCACAATCTTAAACAACATTTCCTAACCAGCATTAGTCATTCTTTTTATTTGAAAATGCTATCGTTTGCATGTTTTTAGGTGGTTTGGTGAATTAATTATACCACAGCATGAGACATGCTAATCACTGGAAATATCCCTTGTGAAAGATGACAAATTCAATGCCAATTAAATGTGCATAGATGATTTTTCCTTATGGAAATCATCAACAAATACCTGATGATGACTGTACGAATCATGTAAAGTGAACTCGGATGATTAGGGGTATGTTTACGTCATAAAAAGAATCTAAACTATGAAATAATGTTTAAGTGTTCGAGGTGATGTGCCCCGACTTGTATAAAGTAAACTCTCATTGTTGAACCTAGTTGGCGCAGCCAGCCTTGCTGTCCAGTGCATCGGGCATGAACTATTGAAGAACTGCTATGGTAATGGATTGAGTTAAATGTTGTTGATTGGTTTTTGTCTGGTTCTTATGTCTTGCTATTCCGTCATGGCTTCTGCGGGGTGTTGACGCCGTGGAAACGTTCTCGTCTGTCGGCAAGTCGTGGCTGTGTGTGGATGGTGCGGTCCGTCGCTCAGACAGACCCTCGCTCCAGCACGGCTGTTACAGTACGTGCAGAAATGAGCAATAAATCAGTATATTATGTAACATATGTCTTGTTGTTGTCACGTGTGTTGATAGTAACGTGATTTAACGATCATGTTCTGTGATATATGCGAATAGAAGCATTTAAAGAGGTTTGTAGTATTTTAGTTATTAGTTTACTTCACTATTTCCTTTTGAAGTACTCAGCCAGATTAATTTTTAGTGGGATTATTTACAATTATCAATTTTATAATTATTATCTAAGCTAACCACAATTCCATTGAGGTTAAACATTTAATCATGTTCTACACATCAGATTTCCTAATACTACAAATCGTGATGATGGGTCATTCAGAGTAAAAGAAGACTTAAAATCCCTTTAAGTTAAAACAATTGAATTTGTGACATTGTATGTTCACTTCCGAAAATGGTATTGTTTGTTAGTTGTCTCCTATATCGACTGGCTGTAGGGCAGCTGCAATATGACACGTCACGTGTATGATGTGTCATATTGCAGCTGCAACCACAACTCAACACATCTGGAATGACGCACTAAAAAGGCTGCAGATTCAGCTACAAAGATCATAACGTCGAACTTAAAGACCAGGGTGGGAGTGGGAGACAATATCTTGGACGGAAAACGTGTCATGTCCATACTCAGCTGCAGAGGATGCCTGTTCCAATCTGAACGTCTAGCAGACGTGTAGAATGTGGACACAGCCCTCAACATGTCCTGTAGACGTAACGCTGGTTGCCTCATACCAACGCAGTAGTGTAACAGAAGATTTTCAAACTTAGAAAATTACACCCTCGATCTTCCACCAACCCTTTGCAGATCGGATGGTCTTATCTCTTCATCCATTGTGACAGAGTCTGGGTACAGCACAGGTGGTGAAAGCTAAAACGACGCGATAACACAACATATTTCCGCTTCATTACAACGGTATTGATACAACATAGAGAGGCAGAGGATTCCTGTAATTATGTAGGGACGGCAGCTAATGCTACATTACACTGTCATTCTTATGGCAACTAAATAAAAATAAAATGGATACTCGACAGTAATAAAGCATGATTTAGACAACCCATTGATTCCTAGGAAGAGACTCGATAAAAACCCAAGTCGCAGTGTTGCATGTCCGTCACAGATACGACAATGAATGCAGTTGTGTTAACAGACAACACTCGTCTTCCTCATATACAGGGAGTCCACGACCCGATTAAGGTAACTTCCAGCGCCACATAAAGAAAGAAGTCCTGGGCCTGCCGATAAATCGGGTTCTAGAAGGGTGCACAAGGGTATCTCAGTCTGCGACTTCCGGAGATGTGTCCCGTTGTTCATAATACTCAAATGCTGTCGATTCAGACTGATGACACCAACGCAAAACTAGCAATCGGCGAACTGGGTTCTATCTAGAATAACAGGACTACCCCACGTCCTATACTACTACGGTATATATAGCGTTGGTCAAAGCCCTGCTGGCGATTCGTTGAAAGTGACCAATTGTTAACCTACGCAACTCACACGACGAGCACACAATACGAGAGCCACAGCTGTCGAGCACATTTACCACTGGCAGCATTTGTCTTGATCAACTACATGCAGGCCTATCCCTGCTGCACAACCACCGTACGCATAATTATCTCTGTAAACATCCCTTCCGTACACTATATTGCTTAGCTGTTGAACACATACATAGTATTACATACACAAGCGCGCACCCAAACCTGCGCACCAATTTTGAATTTTTACTGGCGGACAATGCCCCAAAAAGGTACAAAAGGTAAAACATGAGCACAGTTTTCAAGGAGACAAAATGTTATGTTCGCGCACAGACATACGCACGTACACACACAAACGCGCACACACACATAACACGCGCGCACACGCATTTTCATGTCTTAATCAGTGACACTTTCTTCAAAAGATTTTATATAGGTCCTATGATGCCTGTTTCACATTAACATTTTCGACATTAGAAACGTTGAGTATTAGAATGGTTGTAATCATCCCGCTCACACACCACACACACACACACACACACACACACACACACACACCACACACACACCACACCACACCACACACACACACACACACACGCACACACACACACACACCACACGACACGCACAAAACACGCACAGCACACGCAAAACGAACGCACACGCACACGCACACGCACACGCACACGCACACGCACACGCACACGCACACGCACACGCACACGCACACGCACACGCACACGCACACGCACACGCACACGCACGTAACGTAACTTAGAACAACAGCACTTAATAGCTTTTGTTTCCTGGTACGAGGCGACAGACTGACTACTCACCTTCTGGCTGATTGACCAGTCACGCGTTCTGGGCACATGCGCAAGTTGGCTGACCGTTGGTCTTATATGGATTTTAAAATCCGTCCGTCTACTTTCACACATAAAAGATTAAGTCAAACTTATATATATATATATATATATATATATATATATATATATATATATATATATATATATATATATATATATATATATATATATATATTATCACGGTCAACAGTTTCGTCTCGTGCTAGAAAGAAATCATTCTAATACGGAAGGTGTGTGCGTTATGTGTCTGTCCCTTGTGTGTGTGTGTGTGCGTGTGCGTGTGCGTGTGCGTGTGCGTGTGCGTGTGCGTGTGCGTGTGCGTGTGCGTGTGCGTGTGCGTGTGCGTGTGCGTGTGCGTGCGTGCGTGGTGTGTGTGTGTGTCTTAAGCGAGAAATTCCAAGCAGGTAAGGTCCACAGTTACGAACTCTACACGTCTGTATCGTCAAGCGCAGAACGTAGTTTCTTGTCATTAAAGTATATTATTTAAGCCATGTTCAGTGTAATTCCATAAATGAACAGTCACAGATTCAGCTGAATGTTTATTAATTTTTCTTGGGCCATTTGTTCCTCACCTTCTTAGGCTGCGTGCGTGTTTGCGTGCGTGTGTGCGTGCGTGCGTGTGTGCGTGCGTGTGTGCGTGCGCATGAGTGTCTGCGTGCATTCGTGCGTTCTTACGTATACTGTTTGTGTCAGTGTGCATGTGCCTTCTCTGTCTGGTATTTGCGCTGTTATTACGGATGACGCAGTCGCGGCTGGGAAGTCAATTATATTTAACCCCCGCACTTCGCGCAGGCGATCAATTAGAGCTACTGGTGCAGGGTAAACAGCCCTAGCTCGCGAAGATACCAAACCGCGCCGAAAATAGTTCGGCGTGTGGCTATAGCACAGTGGCGCCGTCTTCCGGATAGTTTCGAAACACACCAGAAAAGACCTGTTTCGTCTTCGTAGCTTTGATAAGTGTCACATGCGCCGTTATACAAGATTGTTTCACTGTCCCAGGTACGATGGCGTTTGCAGGAGATGTAGGATTGCTCAAATGCGTATCCGAGTTCCTGAGCACCTTTCGCCAAAACCACACAATTTAACATCTAGTGATGTCTCAAACAGTTTCTCAAACTCTGATCAACATCTCTATCTGAAAAAAATGACGGAAAATAGGTAGACATTGTAATTACTCTTTTAGTTTTATGTCTGCCTACGGCTGCAGTTAATGATGTAATTTATTTCATACTCATCTTTCTTATCCTCTTCAAGGTTCGTCTCCAGTATTCTCTTCAGGATCACATTCAGTGTCGTCTTATGAGTTCTTCTTTTGTGTCTTATTTTATTCCAGCTGAAAAAAAACCCAGGAATAAGTGAATGACATAAAAACGTAGCTACATTAGGTGTTGATCGTTGGGTTTCGTGTACCAATGCCACGTTGTTACTTTGAGACCCTGGGACTGAAAGCCAATTTCGTGTTTTATGTACTTAGTATCATACTATTAGATAAAGAACACACGAAGAACATTAGGTTAATCTTTAATCTTCTACTTTTTGAGGCAAACATTTCTTATAATGTAGCGACTGTGGATGTAACTTTTGTTTCATTCTCATCTTTTTGTTCCTACTGAAGGAAGGTTTCTGACTCCGCTTCTGGTTCCACCTGTTGTTTTCTCTTCTTAATCTTCTCAAAAAGAAAACCGAAAAATGTTATGTGAACAGTATTTTAGAAGACCAAATAGAAGATATTTTAGAGCCTTGCATTCTGTGCAACTATGAAACAGATAATTAATAGAACAAAAAGGAGCATATATAATTATATCACAACCAATATGTTAGGCTATATATGCAATTACATACATTTTATTGTATGCCCATCTTCTTGACTTTCTGCGTAGTTCCTCTCCTTGTTCCCTGTTTCTCTGTCTGATTAAAAGAAATGTTTTAAATTTAACAGTATTTGAAAAGACGACTTAAATGAAATATGGTGATATTCTATATTGTAGTTCTGGAGTCATGTCTACCTGCAGTTAATTATGTGTTTTTGTTTAATACTCATAGTTTTGTTCCTCTTCAAGGTTCCTCTGTCGTGTCCTTTTGAGGAACATCTTCAGCGTCGTCTTCAAAGTTCTTCTGTGTCTTATTTTTATTTCATCTGATAAAAAGAAACAGTAATAAGACGTTTCAGATACAGACCGGAATGCGACAAGGATGCTTGTTGTCATCATTCCTTTTCCTGCTGGGCATAGACTAGGTCATGAAGACTTCCACAGAACAGATGAAACGGCATTTAGTGGATGTCATGGTAGAAAATTGACGACCTGGATTTCGCAGATGACTTTGCCGTACTGTCTCACAACTATCAAAAGATGTAAGACAAGATAAACACGCTGGTATGCATATCTTTGCAAATAGGCCTCAACATCCATCAAAAGAAAACAAAAGCCCTTCGCATCAACACCAACAATAATATAATCGTTTTGGCTAACGTTGAGGTGTCAGGAGGTCTCATTGTTGGCGTACTAACCCGTGTTAATAGTAACTTCAACGAGGCACATTATGTCAGTGGTGAGTATATGCTCAACAGGCGTGGTCGATGCTGTATTATGCTGTCGTGTGAGTTATAACTCCATTGGTTAACACTCCGTCGTGTGAGTTATAACTCCATTGGTTAACACTCCGTCGTGTGAGTTATAACTCCATTTGGTTAACACTCCGTCGTGTGAGTTATAACTCCATTGGTTAACACTCCGTCGTGTGAGCTATAACTCCGTTGGTTATAACAACGTCACTTCATCACAGAATCGCCAGGTGGGCGTAAAACGAAACTAAAATGGAGAGTGAAACGGAACTTCTGCGTCATTCCTTGCAACCGATGTCGCGCTACTTCGGGTCGTGACACCGGAAGTAGGAGACAGCGGTGGAGTTGGATGCTGTTGAATATGTTTCGTTGTCTTTCCCTAAATATTGATGGAGGTCTAATCCCGCCGTTTCCGACCTCTACCAGGAGGTGAAAAACCTTTCAGAAAACGCGATGTTAATGTTTATACTGTAAATCTGCAAGTACTCATGGAACTAGATCGCCTCGGTGACTTGGCCCTCCTTAGACTGAGAGGAAGATTGCAGAACAAATGATAAGTAAGTTTACAACAATCAAAGATCGAAAACCGGTTTTGGCGCTAGAGTACAAATATATTTACTGGATAATAATTTTTGGTAATCCCGACTTCCAGGAAATGACCACCCTTCCACGTGTTGTTTAAATTAAAAACATTCTAAGTTGTACCGTGGAATCGTCCGTGTTCGCCTGTCAGACGCAACGGTTCTAAGTTAAGGTCTATGAGTCGTGTTTTGACTGTTTACACGTGGATGCTGGTCGGATTAAACGAACGACAATACGAAGTGGAGAATGCCAATGGATGACGTAACACAAAACATCACGTGATCTACGTAACAACGGCGAGGTTTTTTTTCAGACATAAAAAATATTCTTACTACCTACTTGTGCACTCGAGAGCTCTGTTCCGCACATCGAGAGCGCGTGATATTTGGCGAGATGACGAGCGCAAATGGCGGCGGAAACGAGAGTGGCGACGCCGGCGGAGACCGAGTGGCCGGACCGACGGCGTCTTCGCCGGACGCGTTGATGGCGCGGGGTCCGGTGTCGTTCTGGCGTCACGTTCGTCACTTCATGGGCGGGTGTATCGCCAGTCGCGCCGACAGCGTGTCACCGTCGCTGGACAAGGGAGACAGGGGATTGTGGGGCGGCCAAAGGCTGGACGCCGATGCGTGGGGCGAGGGAGGGGGAGACGCGAGCAGCAGGCAGAAGCCACCGGTCCTACCGCGAGGCTGGCGCCAGGGCAAGTCGGACGGAGGACTCAGGCCGCTTGTGGCACCGCCGCCGTCACCCACACTCGCCACGTCCACCAGACGTCGCAGGTAGGCGCGGCAACTACACAAGGCAAGGGACCGTCTGTTCCTTCTGTATGTCGGTCAATTCGCCCGGATTTGTGTGCATTTCCCCAAAAAGAAGCAGATATCTCTGGGTTTTGTTTCATACTCTGAAATAGCGCAACCACCGTTTCCGGTGAATGGAGGACATCGCCAAGGTTTCGTTTCATCCGTTTACCGATGTCTAATCCAGGTTCACGACAAATCTCTGACAACGCCATCCATTGATTTTTCCGAATATCATTCCTTTACGAGTTAATCGCTGAGCCTGGCTAACTATCTCATGTGTTCTGGATGTTAAAAACCAAAGTTGACACCATCAAATGTGTCTTAGCATCGTGTGTAGTCCAGAGTCAACACAGCAGCCGTGGTTTAGTTCCTTATTCATGTTCATATTCTTGTAACCTCCTGTAATTGTTGGCAGGTCCCTTTTCTGTCTGAAGACGTGGGCGGATCTGACGAGGATCTCAGGCCAATAAGTGATTTCTCCTGCAAATTATGCAGGTTTTCTTTGAAAACTGCAATGCCCTTTCCATAGAGAATAGTGTCTGGTCAGTAACTGTGCATTTCTTGATTATCTTACACACTGGGAATGGACGTCAGGAATCAAATCCAACAGTAGTGGCTTCTAGCCTGTTCGCGCTGTCATTCCAACTGGTCATCCCTGTCCACAGTTTGCTCGACTCGGAACGAATTCTCGCGCAGCTGCGGGAGGCGCGGCTCATCCAGGCTCCTGACGACGTCGCCCCACTGCCACAACCACCGCCGCGGGCGACGGGCGCTCGGCGTCCCACGGCGTGGACGATCGACCTCAACGATCTCCAGCTTGCCAAGGTGGTACGTCGTCATGCTCCCACAGAACAAAAAGAACAATACGAACGATCTATAATCAACACCACGACCACCAACATACACCGAGCACACAGCAGTCACACACTAAGAAGATACCAAACACGTACAACGAACACACCAAGAACACATCAAGAACACACCAAGAACGTACAAAACATATACCAATCATACACGAAGAACACGAGAACACACCACTCATACACTACAAACGCCACACGCACACCACACGCACACCACGAACCACAATACCACCATATCCGTGAGTCCAACTTTGTATCTGCACCCACGCACGCACCCACGCCATTACACATGCACCCACACGCATTCACGCATACACACACACACACACTCTCTCTCTCTCTCTCTCTCTCCCCTCTCTCTCTCTCTCTCTCTCTCTCTCTCTCCTCTCTCTCTCTCCTCTCTCTCTTCTCTCTCTTTCTCTCTTCTCTCTCTCTCTCCCCTCTCTTCCTCTCTTTCTCTCTCTTTCTCTCTCTTTCTCTCTCTTTCTCTCTCTTTCTCTCTCTCTCACGCACACGCACACGCACACGCACACGCACACGCCCACGCACACGCACACGCACACGCACACGCACACACACACACACGCACGCGCACGCCACACACACACGCACACGCACACGCACACGCACACGCACACGCACACGCACACGCACACGCACACGCACCGCACGCGCACGCGCACGCGCACGCGCACGCACACGCACACGCACACGCACACGCACGCACACACACACACACACACACACACACACACAAACAACGTCAACAAAGACCATCAGCCCTGACCCTGCCCTCCAGCCGCCGTGTAAGCCGGTGCGCCTGGAGAAGCTCAACTACACGGAGGAGAAGCAGAAGGTGGAGGCGGCGACGATGCTACGGCGCAAGTTCGAGCGGTCGGAGCAGCTGCTAGAGAGGACGGAGCGCTCGAGGAGAGACAAGATCGCCCGGGACAACGTCCGTCAGACCAAGGTGACTGTCTAGTCCTCCCAGTCCTCGGGCAGTCAGTTGCCTGTGGTGTACTTAGACTGACAGCGGTACAAGTTCCAGAAACAATTCTAATATATCAACGTTTGACTTGGCAGTTGAGACACAGACGGACTGACGGACTGACGGACTGACGGACTGACGGACTGACGGACTGACGGACTGACGGACGGAGAGAGAAGAGAGAAATAAGGGGTGAATAAAAGAGTGTGTGGGAGAGAGAAGGGACGAGAGGGAGGGGAAGAGAGCCGGGGACACCCAGGGTGCACGTGTGAGAAACGGGAGGACAAAAGACACTGATCTATCGGGATGTAGATTTTGTAAGAAGGGTAGTTAGAGATAAAATACGCCAGATTTTAATAAATACTAACATACAGTTGTAGACACAGGGTTTTTGTGCATGCGTAGCTTATAATTTTATATTATAATATAATTTATGATCGACTCCATTGGTTGAAGGCAAAACAGAGGAAAGGGACGACTCGTGAATCACAAGACATCGAGCAGACACGGACACTGAAGCAGGCCGTGGCCAACAAGCGACGGGAACAATTGAAGAAAGAGACTCTGCGTCGGTTGGAGAAGATCGCCAAGCGAGCCGCCAGGGTGCGTACCAATCGCTTATTTACATGTCGCTTCGTTGATGCAGCATACAGAAGAAAGTGCACGTCATTGTTTTCTTTCTAATGATTGCAAAATTTATCTGATTTACGGAGAGCTCTACCATGTGAAAGGTTTCAATAAAATCGGATCCGTTCTGGTCTATTTCATGAGATATATGAGATAATATTGCCAGATCTCGGGAAATCTCGCAAACGTTCGTTTGCGTCACGGACATTGACGTCACGGGTGACGTCAGTCTCTTGGTGGCAGCGTCTGAGCGAACGACCGGCAGATAAATAGAAAACTGAGGTTGTTTGTGTAGCCGGGCGTCCTTTCACCAACCTTGACTCAGCTTGCATCGCTTATATAAAGTAAGACGTTTTATTGCATGGCTTTCTTTTTAGTTCACATTTAGGGAATAGCGGAGTTTGTAGACTTAACATCATTAGAATGGTGACTTTGCTGACAATTCTCGGAATATTTTGAAGTCGTGTAGCCTACTCTGATAATCCCCATAGGGCCTACAGTAATACAATGTTACACCATAATAGAGTTTGGGCAGAAAAAATGATATGCAACCTACGAATATTTAGCAAACTCTAGCAACCGACAAACAAGTGAAAGAGGAGAGAATAGAAATTAAGGCCTAATAGACGCAGGCCTGTACTAGCTAACAGTATATGCAATGTCCGGATGGATCAACGCCCACCGTCACATTGTGTTTCATTGTTCATCCTCAAGTGTTTTATTGTAAAATAAATACGTTATTAGAACTAAACAACATTTAATGTCGTTTCCGTTCGTTACACTGCGCCGCGCCCCGGGCCGACATTAAACAGTTTTGTAAACAAATCCTAAAGTTATCTCAAACAGAACGGTTTTATGTTTTAGGTTTATAATCATTTAGTGATTTAAGTATGTTTATAAGTTTAGACTATTGTGCAATATCTACTTCATGATTGTGATAATACAGAAATGTTCTCTCCTGTGATAAATGTGACAAATGTAAGCAAGTCTTCTGTCACTGGTCACTGCGTGTGTC
>JAODUO010000196.1:360000-452500 GCA_025642075.2 Ridgeia piscesae
AGACGACGCCCGAACTACCCAAGACGTCGTCGCCCGTCGCAGGCGTGTCGACAGCGGCGACTGAGAAGTGGAGCGACTGCTGTCTACGGCGCAGGTATCTGTCTGTGTCTACGGCGCAGGTATCTGTCTGTGTCTACGGCGCAGGTATCTGTCTGTGTCTACGGCGCAGGTATCTGTCTGTGTCTACGGCGCAGGTATCTGTCTGTGTCTACGGCGCAGGTATCTGTCTGTGTCTATGGCGCAGGTATCTGTCTGTGTCTACGGCGCATGTATCTGTCTGTGTCTACGGCGCAGGTATCTGTCTGTGTCTACGGCGCAGGTATCTGTCTGTGTCTATGGCGCAGGTATCTGTCTGTGTCTACGGCGCATGTATCTGTCTGTGTCTACGGCGCAGGTATCTGTCTGTGTCTACGGCGCAGGTATCTGTCTGTGTCTACGGCGCATGTATCTGTCTGTGTCTACGGCGCAGGTATCTGTCTGTGTCTACGGCGCAGGTATCTGTCTGTGTCTACGGCGCAGGTATCTGTCTGTGTCTACGGCGCAGGTATCTGTCTGTGTCTACGGCGCAGGTATCTGTCTGTGTCTATGGCGCAGGTATCTGTCTGTGTCTACGGCGCAGGTATCTGTCTGTGTCTACGGCGCAGGTATCTGTCTGTGTCTATGGCGCAGGTATCTGTCTGTGTCTACGGCGCAGGTATCTGTCTGTGTCTATGGCGCAGGTATATGTATGTGTCTATGGCGCAGGTATCTGTATGTGTCTATGGCGCAGGTATCTGTCTGTGTCTACGGCGCAGGTATCTGTCTGTGTCTACGGCGCAGGTATCTGTCTGTGTCTACGGCGCAGGTATCTGTCTGTGTCTACGGCGCAGGTATCTGTCTGTGTCTACGGCGCATGTATCTGTCTGTGTCTACGGCGCAGGTATCTGTCTGTGTCTACGGCGCAGGTATCTGTCTGTGTCTACGGCGCAGGTATCTGTCTGTGTCTACGGCGCAGGTATCTGTCTGTGTCTATGGCGCAGGTATCTGTCTGTGTCTACGGCGCAGGTATCTGTCTGTGTCTACGGCGCAGGTATCTCTCTGTGTTTACGGCGCAGGTATCTGTCTGTGTCTACGGCGCAGGTATCTGTCTGTGTCTATGGCGCAGGTATCTGTCTGTGTCTATGGCGCAGGTATCTGTCTGTGTCTACGGCGCAGGTATCTGTCTGAGTCTATGGCGCAGGTATATGTCTGTGTCTATGGCGCAGGTATCTGTCTGTGTCTATGGCGCAGGTATCTGTCTGTGTCTACGGCGCAGGTATATGTCTGTGTCTACGACGCAGGTATCTGTCTGTATCTATGGCGCAGGTAGTTGTCTGTGTCTACGGTGCAGGTATCTGTCTGTGTCTACGGTGCAGGTATCTGTCTGTGTCTACGGCGCAGGTATCTGTCTGTGTCTATGGCGCAGGTATCTGTCTGTGTCTACGGCGCAGGTATCTGTCAGTGTTTACGGCGCAGGTAGACACAGTGTGTGTGTGTGTGTGTGTGTGTGTGTGTTTGTTTGTGTGTTTGTTTGTGTGCGTGTGCGTGTTGTGCGTGTGCGTGGGCGTGTGCGTGCGCGTTGCATGCGTGTGCGTGTGTGTGTGCGTGTGTGTGTGCGTGTGCGTGGGCGTGTGCGTGCGCGTGCGCATGCGTGTGCGTGTGTGTGTTTAACAGCCCACTAGAGGTTGTCTTACGGAAGACGAAGTTCGTAATGAAGACGTCCCCAACGAGATCAAATAAGCATCGGATCTGATTAATGTTCTACAATAATCACGAAGCACAAATTGGTGTGGTGCGTCCACGCATCACGACCTTCTGACCTTGCAAGGGACAGTGAGAGAGGAGACGAGGTACACAACAGAGTTGGGAAGACAACATGAACGAGTGGACAGGACAGGAACGAGCCGACTCCCAAAGGGCTGCGAATAAGAGGGAAACTTGGAGAGAAATAGTTTTAAAAGCCGGCAGTAGTTCTCTAACGATCTTGTCTCATAAGATCATGAGACAAGGTGTGATATATTGTGAACCTACATTCATATGCTCGATCTGACGGCGTCATGGAAGAGCTATCTTCGTGCAATTATGCTTACAACGAGAGATGTTTAATAATAACCATTTACAAAAGCATAGCATTATGTAAGAGTATAGTACACGCGCATGCATGTACACATTAACGCAGGTACAAACGCGCACACAGGCACGCGTGCAATCAAGACGCGTGCTCTTTCATCAAAAGTAAAACAACCCAGCCAAATGAAATAGTAAACTTCTAAAGTTAAATTTTAGTCGCATCGACTACAGCGGACTATGTTTGTCTTCCATGTAGACTCGGCGACGTCGAGTGTGACGTCACGACGATACGATGGGAAGCGGAAGTAGAGGCGACCGACACGATCCAACGACGGAAGTCTGCGACAAGATGTTAGACATCACATAGCTAGTAATAGCGACGTGGCAGAGCAAACTATCACGATAATCGAGAAACATTCAAAACGATGCCATCTTGAAGAGGGCGGGTAATTTCAACAAAGTTGACGCCTGCGAAAATATGACATGTGTTTGTGTGAAATGTTGACGTGCGGAACCGATTTATTAAATAACATGTCAAAATAAAATGCACGTAATATATTGTCTTCGCCTCTGCTTGTTAAGCACTTCAGCAGCAGCGTACATTTAGCACATTGTACATTACATCTTGTTCAATGTGGTCGATGCGACTAAACGTTCAGTTTGGAATATGACACTTTTACATTGGGCTGTGTTGATTAACCTTTTGAGAGGCGCGCATCTTGTGTGCGTGCGTGCCTGTGTGTGTGAGCTCATACTGTACCCAGGTCAAGTATAGGTGCGTCGGTACACAAATTGTCAGATGGTACTTGCGTGGGGCGCTGTAGCCGAGTGGTTGGTTTGTTTACCCTACGTGTCATGTCCATTCCAGCCCGCACTGACCAGCGTGGCAGGGTGGACCAACAACATCAACATGAAACGTATAACAAAGCCAACGGCCCCAGTCACCAGTAGCATTAAAAACGTTTATGACCAAGGGGGCGCTCTGATCAACTGAGAGGGTTCGTGCAGGGGGCGCGTGGAATGTCTGGGTCAAGAATAGTCGCCGAAATGGAGAGCAAGACTAAACATCTACGACGTGAGAACACCTCTAGGCGGCGAACAGACACACTAACAGGGAGAAGAACCAAGGGAAGCCAGGGAGGTGTGGAATGGGATCGGGGTGGAAGAGGTGAGCAGAACACAGGAATGCTTCCAACCTTACAAAGTGGCCACCTACTGTTCCACTCTAGGGCAAACAACGGCCAATCAGGCGTAGGCTTTCGCATGAACAAGAAATAGATTTATAGTGACGTAAACATTATCGGCTCCAGTGCAGTGTAGCGGGTCTTGTTCCATGGAAAACAAAACGCTACAAATTTAACGTAGTGCAAGTATATGCATGCAAAAGAAGAAGACAACAGATTCTACATGGAGATGTGCAAAGAAGAATCACGGCCGGCTGGACAGATTCGCCAAGGACTACGACATCTTCATGGGTAACTTTGGAAACTCATACGTATCTTCAGCAGCCATATATGTCTATATGGCGTGGAAACATGGACACTCAACCACCAAGCAAAGAACAATCTAGCAACAGGACAAACAAATTATGAAAAGAAGTATGTTAAACATCACACCACGGGACAGAATAACACACATCTGGGTACGGGAAAAGACAAATGTCACGGACGTGATTGAAGAAGTCAAAAGACGGAAGTGGACATGGAAACCCTGGACACACACCTGGAGACGACATACCGAGGCCTTCCCCCAACCACGCAACACAGCGGCTGTAAAATGGTGATGATGATAATGACACCTGGGAATCGTTTCACTAAGATAAAATGCTCTTAAAGAACATTCATTAAACAAATCCATTGTTAAGTTAAATGGGTTTTTTCAAAACGCAAATATCACTGTTAATGATCGAAGCTGATTTTTAAGTGTACAATCGGATTGAAGAGCTCTTATTCTTAACAACGTTAGCGAAATGGTCCCCTGGTCTCATGCAATGGCTCATAGGCGGGTGTCGGGGAGGGGGTTTGGTGGTACGTGCCCCCTAAACCTTTGAAATTTTGCCTTGCTGTGTCTGCATTAACTGGTGTTCGCCTATATGTTCTGAAATGCCCCCAGACGTTGTGAAGTTGTGAATGACGCCAATATTTTAATGGCACCCGCCTTCCCGTCTTCCGCTAAATTAACTATGAACAGCATACCCCCATCCTGTCTTCTAATGTCATCCGTTTGTCGAGAAAGCGATGTCACCCGCTACCCAACTACTCCCGTCTCTCAGTCACGTCAGTCACCCTCAGGCTCGTTGCCATTTGCAATTGTCAAAAACTGTGGTATGTTTTTGTATTGTTCACAAGGTACTGTACACAAGGTACTGTGTACAAGGTACTGTGTACAAGGTACTGTGTACAAGGTACTGTGTACAAGGTACTGTACACAAGGTACTGTGTACAAGGTACTTTGGGACACAAGGTACTGGCTCATAGGCGGGTGTCGGGGAGGGGGTTTGGTGGTACGTGCCCCCTAAACCTTTGAAATTTTGCCTTGCTGTGTCTGCATTAACTGGTGTTCGCCTATATGTTCTGAAATGCCCCCAGACGTTGTGAAGTTGTGAATGACGCCAATATTTTAATGGCACCCGCCTTCCCGTCTTCCGCTAAATTAACTATGAACAGCATACCCCCATCCTGTCTTCTAATGTCATCCGTTTGTCGAGAAAGCGATGTCACCCGCTACCCAACTACTCCCGTCTCTCAGTCACGTCAGTCACCCTCAGGCTCGTTGCCATTTGCAATTGTCAAAAACTGTGCTATGTTTTTGTATTGTTCACAAGGTACTGTACACAAGGTACTGTGTACAAGGTACTGTGTACAAGGTACTGTGTACAAGGTACTGTGTACAAGGTACTGTACACAAGGTACTGTGTACAAGGTACTGTGTACAAGGTACTGTGTACAAGGTACTGTACAAGGTACTGTGTACAAGGTACTGTACACAAGGTACTGTGTACAAGGTACTGTACACAAGGTACTGTGTACAAGGTACTGTGACAAGGTACTGTGTACAAGGTACTGTGTACAAGGTACTGTACACAAGGTACTGTGTACAAGGTACTGTGTACAAGGTACTGTGTACAAGGTACTGTGTACAAGGTACTGTACACAAGGTACTGTACACAAGGTACTGTGTACAAGGTACTGTACAAGGTACTGTGTACAAGGTACTGTGTACAAGGTACTGTACACAAGGTACTGTACACAAGGTACTGTACACAAGGTCTTCCATCCCAACACCCGTCTTTGGTTTGTTTCTCCGGTGTTTCTACCCAGTCTCGTCACCTCGACCATTTCATTCTGTGCTGTTCACCCGATTCTGCTAATGAAATTCAAGTGTGTTTAGTGAAGACTGTGCAGTTTGTATGGTTAGTGCAGCTGTCAGTCATTTAACGTGTCAGCTTGTTTACGTGATCTTATCCGAACTTAGACACAGGCCTGCGACATGGTATGTTTAAAAATACTAATAAACAAAAAAGGAACAATACGAGACCCTCGACAAAATTAGCGTCTACAACTCGTGAGATCATTAAGAGCATAGGTGAATAGGTCTCGGTATAGTGAAAACTACATAAAACTATAGAAAGTACGATACATAAATATATTGATAGATAGATAAATAGATGGATAGACTAATAGACGGATAGATGTATCTAGACGGACGGACGGACGGACGGACGGACGGACGGACGGACGGACGGACGGACGGACGGACGGACGGACGGACGGACGGACGGACGGACGGACGGACGGACGGACGGACGGACGGACGGACGGACGGACGGACGGACGGACGGACGGACGGACGGACGGACGGACGGACGGACGGACGGACGGACGCTTAAACAAAAAGGAAAAAAGGCACTCTACTAACAATTTATGGGCCGGTGACTTGTATATAAGGTTAAAGTAACTAGATGTGATTTGTGCAGCTGAGAAGGCAGTCTGTGGCAAGTTGAAGATATTCACCTGCCTGTTTGTTTTTTAAAGATGTTTCTCTGTTGAAGGTGGACTACCAGACGAGAGGGTCAATGAGTTCATTCACCCGGCGTCGCAGGGAGTTATGCACTGTCTCGTAGCAAGGTGTGCCACAGAGGTAAATAAAAGTGGTGGTGTGACAAGAGTTAATTAAAATTGGTTTGGACGACTACATTTTAATAAATCTAGGGGTGTCCGCGTAATGCGCTCGTCTCAGTCGTCTGTGACTGGAATGGTCGAAGTCAGGCTGTCATTTTAATCTGACGTAACAGGACAAACGTAATTAACAACAAAACTACTTCAGTATAAGCGCTGCACAAAAACAAGGTACTTAAAAAGAGCGCTTTCCAATAGAAATAATGTAATAACACAGGGCTGTACGTTTATTCCAGACTCAACAACAAATAAGCCTACAGAAGATGCCGAACAATGACACAAAAACAAACTCGTACTACAGTCTTTATAATAAAAAATTATATATATATATATATATATATATATATATATATATATATATTATTTATGACGCAGACACGCACGCACGCGCGCACGCACGCACGCACGCACGCACGCACGCACGCACGCACACCACGACACGCACACACACACACACACACACACACACACAAAGATCTTAGCCCCGTTAAGACGGACATCCAGATGGGCTCTCAAACCTGCGCACCAACGATGAACAAACCAATAACCATCATATAATTATAGTTCGCCAACGAATTGTTAGCACCTTTGTCGTAGACGTTTTATTCTGGGATTTCCTTTTTGTTGTCTAAGTTAGAAAGCTGCCGATAGACTATCGCTGGTTCAATTGGCCGATCTTCGAAATAGGCGAAACAACTGTGATGTGTGAGTGACTATGAAATGATAATACACATTTAACTATCGAAAATACAGTAACGAAAAACGGGTGGTGGTTGTTTTGGGCGGGTCTCGAACGCAGGTCCCCTACCAGACATGGGGTCAAATACATGGAAATGTAATTAAATACAAATACCTTTGAGGGATTCAAATACAATTACAAATACTTTTAAATACAAATGTATTTAAATACAAACACATTGGAAAGTATTTCAAATACGTTTTCAAATACTTTTCATTTTCAGGAAAAGAAAATCAACTGATATATTGAGACTTCTAGTTTATAGGCATAATTAGTGTTTTGCTCATATTATGACAGGCAGACCAGACCAGTGCTGAGCCAAAATATGTTGTTTGTTATGTTAAACCAGGAGGTCCATAATAAAATGCTTATGTTGCCCGCAGAAGAGACACTGCTAATAACTAGTAGGATGCTGTGAGGAACTGTGACAACTCAACTTCAAAGTCAGCCAGGAATCCAGAATAGTCTGGTACCAGCTTGGAGCCTGACTAAAGAACAAAGGGGACATTGACCTATGGTCACTGTCAGGAGCTAATCCATCCTCTGGCTCTGAGCAAACAATGTATTTGAAAAAGTATTTGAAAAAGTCAACTACTTTAGGAAAGTAGTTAAATACAAACACATTTTATTTTTAAACATCACATACAAATACTTTTAAAAAGTATTTAAATACTTCGAAATACATATATATTTGACCCATGTCTGTTCCCTACATTTAATTTACATTGACCCCGGCGCAGTAAATGTCCTGTATATGCTAAGGACACGACAACATCGACGTTAGAAAGCTTCATAACACACAATTTATTCACTTTCAGCTGTTGTCAATATTCACATCCCGTATGCGAGCCCTTGCAACGGACAGATCCACCCAGCAACATGAATGACCGAGCACAACCGAGTAACTGACACAGCAGTGTCCGTCTTTACAAACACGATCTCCAAGTCACGCCGTCAACGATGCCATGTCTGAAGACTATCTGGACACGCACGGTTCTGGTCGTGCAGTCGGATGCCGCCGCGCGTGAATAAATCATCCTTATCAATGCCACTCGCTGCCAGGAACCCTTCTGTATAGCAGTTGGCTCTCGACGTAATGCAGTCTTAGAACAGACACTGTCAGAATCATTATAGTTTTCACTTGTTATTTAATGTCATGTTTACCATCATGTCGGTAGGCGTACGCCGTGGTTGGGTGTATTATTAACACATGCAAATGTATTAGTAACGTGTGAAAATATCAGTATTAAAATAAAAATGACATGTCTGAATATATAGATGCCCGCTGTTATTGTATATTTAATCAACCAGGAACATGGAACGTCACCACGACCTATTTCAAAAAACACATCGGCCTACCATTAATGACATATTATATATTTATATCGCAGAATAAGTACAGAACAAGTACAATTATGTTGGGGAATCAGAATATTGATAGCAAAGAATTCGTCGGCATTACTGTTTACTGTCCCCACCAGTCTCAGGTAACACTACACGGCACTTTGTGAAGGTCCACCCATGAGCAAATACAGACAGAGAAAGACCGGATGTCCAGTTACCCTGGTGCCCACTTACCCTAAAACACAATAGTAGGGTCTAGAATTGCACTTTCGTGACCATTCTTTGGCTACTAATGTTTGACGATTGATTTGACTTCTTTGGACCATTTAAACAAGATTTAGCCCCCCGGTCCCTCTAAAAATCCTCCTCCTCCACCTCCTCGCTGTCATCTTCCCCGCTCTCTTCAGCTGGCCCTGGTGCAGATAGGTGCGTCGAGCATGCAGGTCGCGTGTGGCGGACAGGGCGACAGCGATCACACACCAGCTCCCAGCCATGTCCGAGTGGCGAGGGGTGGTGCTTCGAGGACGGGTGGCGCATTAGATATGCCAAGTAGTTGGCGCGGAGGCAGTGTTGACGTAGGCTGTCTGCATCTGGAGGGAGGCAGCTCACTGATTTGTTCTTCATTCTCTTCCACTTCGCGACTCGGGCCTCAGCTATGGTGCTACTCTTGTTGTCGCCGTAGATGACATGTCGTGTGAACTCGAAGAGCTGCTCTACCACCTCCTCCTAAAGGTCAAGGCTCTCTCCGCACGGCGACAGCTGTCGTCGCGCCACAGGGTTCTTCGCCACCTGGTCATACACCGACCTCTTACCCTTACCGTAGAAGCCTGAGTTGGCATCACAGCCAGTCATACAGTGCAGCAGCGTCTGCCATCTCGTCATTTACCAGACCTCGGCAGAAGATCGTCTGCTGTTTTGTCTTGCTACAGATCCTACCTGCCAGCTGCTGCCAGAGGACTGCTGCCGCGACATAGGCATCTGTATCAGAGGCATAAACGACAACTGGGCCAGTGTAGCCTGACTCGCGCAGGGCCAGTGTAGCCTGACTCGTAAGCGGAGAAGATGACAGTATCAGCCTCAGACTGGTCAAATCTGTAATTCTGCATCGGTTGCTGGGTTGACACGTTGATGCAGTGGGAGCCAACTGAGTAGATAGTCTCTGCACCAACACTCGGTGCTAGGTCGGTCAGGTAGTTGCATATCAATTTGTGCAGCCGCCCCTTGTTGCTGACGCTTCACAGCAGCGTTTTGAACGCACTGGCGATTTCATGTAGGTGTTGGGGACATGTGTCTTACCCTGCACCCGCAGGTCTCGCTCGTCGTCTTTAGTCGAGTATGCTGCGTCGTACGGGTCGTTCACACAGATGACACGGTCAGCATCGCCATGGCGGGCAAGGATGATGGATGACACCTTGTGCACGTAATCCGACCACTTGTATGGGTGGCCATCTTGTGTCTGCCGATCTTCTGCTGTTGGAGTTGCCATACTCCAGATCATATCCATGTCGACAAGAGCGACGTAGGGTTCCTGTAGGACTATATATTGCAGAGAGAGCATCTGGATGAGCTTGTTCTTTCGCGTTCTCCTGTATGTGCCGTTGGAGTTGACTAAGGCCATACACTCATCATCAAGGCGATGTTCCAGCAACTGGGGCAGGTCCACCCATTGACTGATCTCAACCAGGTTGATCACTGCCTTAAGAGCAGTCCGCCCCATCTCAAAAGCTGTCGCCGTGAGTTCCTCCCCTGGCTTCTTCGCGCCTGGTTCCTTGGCAAACGTCAACCATTTGCTCAGAGGAACAGATGCATGGAGGGAGGTGTTCTTACTGAACACCCGCTCTCGCAAGACGCTGGTCAGTGTTTCCTCCCCCGCAGCACGTGTTGAGTTGAAGTCCGCAACGAGCTTACCAGATGCAGGCATGGCTGACTGTAGGGTGCCGAGGGTGGTGAGGCCGGGTCGATCGGGAGGGAGTCGAATTCTTGCATGCATGTGACCAGGTCCTGCACACACTGCTCATCTTATCGCATCCGTTTTGGGCCGCATTCTACGTGCTTCCTCTTTGCATCTTTTCGATTGACCAGGACGACGTTGTAAGCCGCATTGTTCTCATCACATTTCTGGAGTGCACCAGCAGTTGCTTCTCATTCTGGAGGATGGTGAGCCAGTCAGACTTCATTTTGCTGCCCTTGTTCATGGTACACTCACTCCACATGTCCTAGGCCATGTTGGAGTAGGGGTTGCCTGGATGGATCGAGTGAAGTCAGTGCGAATGTAGGCGACTTGATCAACAAGGAGAGCTGTCGCCATAGCCTAGAAATCAGGCAGCCACCTCCGGTACCTATTGTTGTCGTACGCTAACACCCATGGCATCATGGCGCGCAGAGAGCTGACGTACTCGTCCCAGTTGAAAATGTGGACTGCGTGCACATTCTGCATCAGCGTGTCCGTCATGGACAGGAAGTCCCTTCAGTAGTCCGCCATGTCACTGGCCTTCGTCTGGGTGAAGATGTTGGTGATGAGGCTCTCAAGGTCAGCGTCCTCTTCCAGTGCCGCGTGGTCAGCCGCGTGGTCAGCAACGCGGGGTTCTTCGGAGAGACTCGTATTTCTCAGAATCTGAAGGTTCTCCCTTGTCTCATCAGCCAGGTCGGGCGTGAGCATCCCCTTCACCAGCTGACTGATGAGCGCCTCATACATGAGCCTCGAGCTACGCAGCCCCCTCTTGTAATGTTATACATGAGCCACAACCAAAGCAGCCCCCTCTTGTAATGTTTGCCTTTCAGCGCACGATTGACGGAGCCCTCCGCCACGAGTACCTCTCCTAGCTCAATCCCCTTGTAGCGCTTGTATATAGCGCTCATCGTCACACATTGTGTGGACGGGTCCAAGAAAGGGCACAATGTCACAGGATTTGTTTGGGTTTTCAGTCTTTAGCAGGGCAATGAAGACGTACACGGGATGTTCACCATTATTTATCATGTCGGGCAGCGGGGTTCTCGTTCCCTTTATATTCGTTGGGTCCAGGACTTCGATTCCTTAACCATTATATATTATGTTGAAGATGACCCTGGAATGACCATGACCATACCACGTGACCTCAATTCGCTCAGTCACCTTCATAAATTGCACCAGCGCATCGATTTAACAGAAATAGTGTGTCTTGGTCAACGTACCCCGAAAAAGCGTCTTCATTTATGCTTCTAGGTGCTCTGGTTCAAAAGTTACGTTTTCTTTATACCAGATGGCGGCCGTCTTGGATTTATGGGTAAAAATTATGTCATAACGTGAAACTTATATCAAAATCCTCGTTGTCGACATATCCGAAAAAAATTCTGCATACCTGCTTCTATGTGCTTTGGTTCAAAAGTTACGTTTTCTTTATACCGGTTGGCGGCCGTCTTGGATTTATGGGTAAAAATTATGTCATAACGTGAAACTTATATCAAAATCCTCGTTGTCGACATATCCGAAAAAAATTCTGCATACCTGCTTCTATGTGCTTTGGTTCAAAAGTTACGTTTTCGTTCTACCAGATGGCGGTCATCTTAGATTTATGGGTCAACATGATGTCATAGCGTCAAACTGATGTCAGAATCGAAATCTTCGTGGAAGACTTACCCGAAAAAGTGTCTTCATACGTGATTTTGGGCGCTTTGGTTCAATAGTAAATTTTTCGAGATGGTGCCAGCGGCCATTTTGGATTTGGCCCTCTGGCGGAAAATGCCAGCATTCTTGAGAGGGACCGGGGGAGGGCTAAATCTTTTTTAAATGGTCCATAGTCAAATCAGTCGTCAAACCTTAGTAGCCAAAGAATGGTCACGAAACTGCCATTCTGGACCCTACTACAATGTGGCTCAATTTACTTACACCTACGCACTCAAACATATTATTCGCGCTCACAAATCATGTATCAACACAATGTTAAAGACAGAGCTGGCACAAGAGGCAGGAATGCCTAATATAAGCCAGAAAAGGACCGGTAGGAATCTTTCGTGCACATACATAACATGTCACAAGTCGACCTCCTCTACACGTATAATATACATACATTGACACGCGGCGCACACATAAACACGCACGCACGAATACGCCCATATACACATACGAACACACACCTACGAAATCACGCACATACACACGCATGCGTGTACGCACGCACATACACACCCATGTAGCCGCCCGCCCGACTGTAGCACAGTTTCTGGTCATCACAACGGCTGTTGTCGTGTCACATCCTGTTGTCTGTCCACGTGGCGTCATCCTGACGCATGTCGTTGCAGACAGACGTTTGATTAAGTCTACATAAGTCTACTTTTTATTTATGAAAGGCGACCACAATTATTACTATAATTTACATTATATTATAGATTTGTCTTATGTTTTATTATGATTAATGTTTACATACTGTTTTAATAATGCATTTATCTGTATTTTTTCTTTTTAATTTTCTAGTGTATTTTATATTTTTTGACGAACGCTGCAAAAGAATTTCGCTGTCCGGGACAATAAAGTTTGATTATATTGTATTGTATACTAACGATTTCATATATATTCGGCGACGTATCGTTTACTGATTTCACCATCATATCCCCATGGCATAGGTAATTAAAACATATATAGGACTTCACTTGTTAAACTAGGTCCCACTAATTAAAATTTTAGGGTAGGAAAAATACAAATGCAGCACACGCTTAGCGTGTGAATGTCTCAGCGAACAAAACACGTTATCCACACATTACTTTGGGACACTGCCGGCGCACGAACCGGTAATGTTGTCGTGGGAAGTTTACAAAACGACCGCGACGCTTACTCAGTCATTAGTCTTGTCAAGACAGATACCGGACTCAACTAGGCCTAACTTGTCTCTAGACAATTCGGCGATAACGGACCACCTAAGGCTAAGACACAGCGGTTTACCGACATAGCAATGCAACGACGATGTAGGACAAAACCCGACCAAATAAACCTGCTCATCATCAACGCCGTCGTCATCGACATCGTCATCGACATCGTCATCGACATCGACATCGACATCGACATCATCTAATCCTGAACAAGCTGACAACACTATCAGAGTGCAATATAATTTGAGAACGGTTAAGATGGTTCTCTTGGCTATGGTGAAAAAGATGGACACTTTTATCCTGTCACAGTTGACCTGTTCCGACTCACACTGTCTTGTTTACCTGATTGCCAAAGGCCTACACAACACATGACACTTGTAGCGTTTATATTTTTCAGGGCGTTATAAACTATCCAGACGACGTTTCTGCGCATGCGCGATAAATATCAAATCGTCAATATGCAGCGAAACGAAAAGCATTTATGGAATAAATACCACGGACTATTCATTAGGACGTATAAAACCTTTCAGCTACGTCATTTGTCGCAAATTAACATGAGACAAACAAGTTTTAAGGCATGTTTTGATAGCAAGCGCAAATCACGCAATGCGCCTTCAAGTCACTAACGTTCGCCTTTTTGCAGATGACTGCCTACTATATCAACCAATTAAATCAGACAATGACATTTCTCTCCTCCAAAATTATCTAATCAAACTTGAGGAATGGCAAAACACCTGGCTTATGAAATTCAATCCCACCAAATGCTTCACAATGACATTAGCCTCAAGAAAACCGACACCAAATATTTACACCTTCTGTGGCCAACAACTTAAATCTGTTCAAACACATTGTTATCTTGGTGTACAAATATCAAATACATTAAATTGGACAGCACAATGCAACTCAGTCGCTAGGAAAGCACAACAGACTGTAGGAGTCATTAGGAGAAATCTAAATAAATGCCCAACCCACATTAAGTCGATAGCCTACACAACCCTTGTCCGACCAATACTTGAATATGCGTCAGTATCATGTGATCCACACTGCCTAAAACATAATTTATTAAAACCTTAGAAAGAATCCAAAGACAAGCTGCCAGATTTTGTACACAAAACGATTCTAGAGAACCAGGAACAGTAACCCAACTTCTTAAAGACCTCCAGTGGGACACCCTCCAAACAAGAAGAAAAATTAAGACTTAGCATAACATACAAAATGGAATATAACCTTATAGATATCCCGCTAGATCACTATATCCAACACAACACTAGATCCTCACGTAAACATGACAGTCAGTTCTTGCAAATTAGATACTCTGCAAACATATTTGGAAACAGCTTCTTCCCAACAACAATTAAATAATGGAATTTTCTCCCCCCAAACACTGTCTCAAGTAAATCACTAAACTCATTTCAAAATAATTTAATCCAACATTTTAACAATTAAGTCAGATGACCCACCATGCACACTGGCGTGATGTGTCCCTAGAACATTTTGCCAGTTACAGATACAGACACGTAAATTGTACAACTGTAGCGATTATAAGACAATAATTGTATTGCAATATCCTACGTTTGTCAAGATATTGATAAACTTAACAGAAAGAGACGCAAACTGACTAAGTATGTTATAAGTCTATACTAAGTATCAACCAACATGATAAAATCCGTCTATATAAATTAATGCCCAGTCATATATGTACGATAGCTGTAAATAAAATAATTTCAATAAAAATGTCTGACATGAAAACAGAATACAGACAATACAAATGAAACTTTTTTATTAATCATTCAACATTACATAATTGTCTTTAAGTTCATCATCATTATTACAACAATTTGACTACCAAAAGAATGTAAAACACATCCAAACATACCGTATACACTGCGACTATGATGATAAATCTGATAACAAGTTTGATATAATCAGTAATGCCGTGGCTATTTGAGTTTTGGCAGGATACGGTCAGATAGCTTGGTATATAGGCTATTTGACCGGATATATAACGCCAAATAGCCCGTTATTGTGTATATACTATTTGACCGGATATACACGGCCAAACAAGTGTACCTTGGTACGAAGTTTCTACTCTCAACATTTGTCCAACCCATGCGACAATAAAAAAGATAAAAAAGATACGTCACCAATTAATGTTTAACAATTACATTGGGAAACAAGAAAAGTAATCCAAATATGCGTGAATATTATATTGGACGTGAAACGTGACTAAATCAAAATGCCACAAAAAGACTGATGGTACAATATTTAGTAGCCAATTAAGCTATCTATGCAGTGAAATGCCAATAGTCAGTTTACAGTGGTCATTTTTACAAGTTTGCAGTAATAAAAACAACCCACAGATGAGGTGTACGCCGTGCGTAGTGGCAATAAAAGGATGCATTTTGTTTTACACCAAGCACTTTTGCACTCATGGACTTCACTGCACATTTTTGCAAACACTGGCTTGTATACAGTCTCCACAAACATATATATATATATAATATTATGTATGTATATATATATATATATATATATAGTGTACTTGGGCAAAGCAACAGAAAACATTATGTATACGTGTCAAATATACACGATCACATCTATGGTACAAAGTTCATTCGGAGAACAATATAAGCCCGCTCTAAGTGGAATAAACACTGTGTATATATCACTGTATCAAACATAAAGCTGATTACATAAACAGATAGGTAGACAGTTCTCTGAACACTTAATCATTCTTGCTTAGCAAATATACATACATTTTCTACCTAGAGGACAGTACTACCCAACACATTTTTTTGGCGCAAAACTACATTTCAATCCATATCCACAAATTACAACTATAATCACAATTAATCAAGATTACTCACCCTGTTCACATGTGAGCGTATCTGACATTGGGAGACATTTGCTACATTCTGTATTAAGCAAGTTCATGGCATGAACACCTTTCCCCAACATTCACATGAGCTCATCAGCTTCATTCTGGTCTCTTTACCAACGGTCAACACCTGGGGACAATTTCACCAAGATAAAGAGCTCTCAAGGAAAACTCGTTCTTAAACAAAATCCATTGTTAAATTAAATGAGGTTTTTTTCAAAACGCAAATATCAGTGCCATATTACTGAGGACACTATTCTTATGACACACCAGTGACAATGTCCCACTGACATGCTGGTGTTGACAGTTTTCAGGTATTCAAGACCACTGTTAAGGACTAAAACTGTTTTTAAGGTGCAAACTCAGGTTTAAAACCTCTTAACAATGTGAAATGGGCCACAGGTCGCTTCACCAGGACACTTTGATCAGTGGTGGCATCACAGAATACAGGGATACAGAAGCATTGGTTTACATTAAAAAATTCTGCTTCCATTTAACAATGAAACCTATGTAAAGATGGATTTTTGTTATGCGAAACAGTCCCGATAGGCAACTCATCTTAGGCACAGCTGGCATCTTACTACATAACTCAGAAGACACTGAGTACCACAATAGCCAGTGTACAAGATGTAACATCACTCAGCAAAATGTGAAAATCCTTAAACAAAATAATTATTCATGTGCTTCAAGAAAAACCTGTTTTTTGCTAAAGTAATTTTTTTGATGAAGCAGCCAAAGATCTACATCTCATCCACCTCAGCTAAATATGGGTGTACAAAACAACATTAATGTAAAATCATATTGGAAGCACTGATCAATACCACATCATGAATCCTGCATCATGTAGGCCTACAGCAGCATGTGTGCAAACGTTAGTAGGATAACTCTTAAAAGGTCTACAATCATAGCAGCTAAACCATTGACATCATTTTGTAGACTAGGAAATATATCCTTCTGTGCAAGATTATTGATAATTACAATTCGGCTGATCATAATCCATCCACAATCTCAACTGATCTCTGTTTGTATGCATGGAATATTTTTGAATGTTCCTGTAAAAATATACTTTCTAAATCAAATCAATTACAAAAAGTTGTAGGTCCTGCAGGCCACAAATGTATCAGCCAAGGTGTAAAACACTGTGTGCATGTGTGCATATGGGTGTATGTATGCATGTATATATGTAATTGATTGTGAGTGTTGTGATTGTGTGGGTATGTAAGTTTGTATGCATGTCATCACATAATGGTTTCTATCAATACATAACTTATGTAAGACCTCTATATGTCAGACATGTGGGGAGCGGTGGTCGCGCAGTAGAGCGCCGGACTGTCAATCGAGGGGACGGTGGTTCAATCCCACCTACCACCGTTTCGAAACTTAGGCAATTTCTTCACCCCACATTTGCCTGTGTCTTTCGGAAGAGACACTAAAAGCCGGTGGTCCCTTCTATCTGGTGTCTATGCCAGGGGAAGTAAACGATCCCACACAGGGGGTAAATGTGTAACCTGTAGTGGACTCACACATTCTAGAGAACAACTACTGCGTTAGCCCAAGTTTGGGCTGTTTGGAGTTAATCACTTGAGACCATCAATACCTAACTCATGTACGACCCCTATATGTAAGACATCAATCTAACAGCACCACCTTCTGTCCTGACGAGCTTCAGGACAAACCAAAATATATGCCAATTCAGATGACATTTTTATTAGCCAAAATCTAAATAACTGTACAATAAAATACTTTGACCCATGCTGCAGTAGTTTGTTTCCATAAAGTATTCCAACAGCACGTACAAGTTGTCATTCGTACAAAGCACTGAAAGTGAATTTTGTAATAATACAAACGGATGCTCCGCAAAGAAACCTTTCACATGTACATATAGTTTCTGAATGATCCCTCTACATTACAGATAAGCACATTAGTTCCCATTCTATACAGGCCACAATGCCTGAGGTATCTGTGTGCGTGTGAGAACAGCCTCTCCTGTGTCGATGTCCGTCAGAAACTGCAGTCCTGTCAGTAGTTCAATGTCACGTATACGAGCAAGGTTGTCAGCCAGATACGTGCGGGAACTCTGAAAGAAAGGTAAGTAGAGGTCAATTCAAAGCAATTTATACCTTACATCAACTCAACTTTTCTGGGAAGCATTCAGCCATGCTGCAATTAATGATGCACAAAGACTACTCGTACACAAATATCCACCATTGCCTGTAGCCAGCTACTCATTCATATAGATGAGTGAACTTGAGCCATGCAGTGTGAGTGAACACTGAGCCATGTGCCACTACAAGCGCACAATGACTCACCATTAGACACTGTTGGAACCGGTGCAGGTCATGTGGAGAATCCACCATTATAGAAACATAGTTGTTGTTAGATCTAAGGAACTTTTTCAAAAAGTACAAAATGTACCAATGTCAGAGAGGACACTATTTCCTCCAATACTAATGAATGTGTTGTGGTGGCACGTTTTGGTGTTGTCATGTTTCAATAAGCAGAAGATTGCTGTTAAAAGTCACATTAATTATAACTTATAAGAGCAAAACCAGGCTAATGAGCTCATAGAAATGTTAGTACAACAGCCCCCAGGCCACACAGTGATACTCATGTGCTTTCTACTTTCTGAGACATCAAAACAGACATCACATTTTGTTAGTAAACTTTATTTTGTACTCGACCTTCAGTAAATTACACACGCACGCACGCACGCACTCACGCACGCACGCACGCACGCACGCACGCACGCACGCACGCACGCACACACACACACACACACACACACACACAGACACATATCTTCCCTCCCTCTTTCTGCCTCCTCTCTCCCCCTTTCTGTCCATTCTGGTCTGTCCCTCCTTACCATTCTCTCCCTCCTTCCATCTCCCTCCCCCTCCCCATTCCTCCCTGCCTCCCTGCTCCTCCTACTACCCACCATGCAGTTGGTGACATTGGAGACATGTGGTAGGATGAAGGCCTGTTGGTGGTAGGTTGCGTCCGTACAGTTGAGGGTGCCACATCGCAGGGCAACCAGGAAGTAGTGACTCGGAACAGGCACAGTCGAATTCTCTACAAACCTTCACAACAGACAACGTCATTTATTACTTCCGCACGAGTCTGACTGCAGGATCCCCTGGGTCCTCAGTGATCTGGGGACCGTCTCAAAAAAGTAAAGAGCTCTTAAGGAAAAATCATCATTGTTAAACAAAATCTGTTGTTAAATTTAACAAGTTTAATAAATGCCAATATCCATAGCCATATCACTGAGGGGATTATGTTCATAAGACACCAATGACTATGTCTCGGTGCAACATGTTTTGATAGTCTCAGGTATTGAAGATCACTGTTAATGACTGAAGATATGTTAATGTGTGAAATCAGGTTCAAGAGCTCTTAACAATGTTAGTGAAATGGATTTCTAGATCTTTTTCAAACACAAATATTATATTATATCATAATATTATATTATATTATAGTTACTAGTTCTAGTAGGTAGTGCTAACAGAGGTATGCTCTTACATGATATTGCCTGGGTAGATCAGAATTTGTCTGGACAATTTTAAGTGAGTTTATCAATTCTAGTATTAAGAGGTTATCACTTCCAGTTGCAGTAGCTAGTGAAGTGTTAATGTAGCTTCACGTAAAGGAATCAGTTGCAGTAGCTGGTGAAGTGTTAATGTAGCTTCACGTAATGCAATCAGTTGCAGTAGCTGGTGAAGTGTTAATGTAGCTTCACGTAATGCAATCAGTTGCAGTAGCTGGTGAAGTGTTAATGTAGCTTCACGTAAAGCAATCAGTTGCAGTAGCTGGTGAAGGTTAATGTAGCTTCACGTAAGCAATCAGTTGCAGTAGCTGGTGAAGTGTTAATGTAGCTTCACGTAATGCAATCAGTTGCAGTAGCTGGTGAAGTGTTAATGTAGCTTCACGTAAAGCAATCAGTTGCAGTAGCTGGTGAAGTGTTAATGTAGCTTCACGTAAAGCAATCAGTTGCAGTAGCTGGTGAAGTGTTAATGTAGCTTCACGTAATGCAATCAGTTGCAGTAGCTGGTGAAGTGTTAATGTAGCTTCACGTAATGCAATCAGTTGCAGTAGCTAGTGAAGTGTTAATGTAGCTTATGCAATCAGTTGCAGTGGCTAGTGAAGTGTTAATGTAGCTTAAAGCAATCAGTTGCAGTGTTAGTGAAGTGTTAATGTAGCTTCACACAATGCAATCAGTTGCAGTAGCTAGTGAAGTGTTAATGTAGCTTCACGTAAAGCAATCAGTTGCAGTAGCTGGTGAAGTGTTAATGTAGCTTCACGTAAAGCAATCAGTTGCAGTAGCTAGTGAAGTGTTAATGTAGCTTCACGTAATGCAATCAGTTGCAGTAGCTAGTGAAGTGTTAATGTAGCTTCACGTAATGCAATCAGTTGCAGTAGCTAGTGAAGTGTTAATGTAGCTTATGCAATCAGTTGCAGTAGCTAGTGAAGTGTTAATGTAGCTTCACGTAATGCAATCAGTTGCAGTAGTTAGTGAAGTGTTAATGTAGCTTCACACAATGCAATCAGTTGCAGTAGCTAGTGAAGTGTTAATGTAGCTTATGCAATCAGTTGCAGTGGCTAGTGAAGTGTTAATGTAGCTTCACGCAATGCAATCAGTTGCAGTAGCTAGTGAAGTGTTAATGTAGCTTCACGTAATGCAATCAGTTGCAGTAGTTAGTGAAGTGTTAATGTAGCTTCACGCAATGCAATCAGTTGCAGTAGCTAGTGAAGTGTTAATGTAGCTTCACGCAATGCAATCAGTTGCAGTAGCTAGTGAAGTGTTACTGTCGCTTCATGCAATGCAATCAGTTGCAGTAGCTAGTGAAGTGTTAATGTAGCTTCATGCAATGCAATCATGTAATATCATGTAATGCAGTCATGTAATATCATATAATGCAATCATGTAATATCGCCCGGAAAGATCAGAATTTGTGTGAGTGATTTTTACATGAGTTTATCAATCTTGCCTCAACTATTCTATTGCTCAGTATAAGATCGTTGACAATCACCGCCACAGCTGCATAGTGAGTTGTTAATTTATATGACAATATAAAGAGCTATGACTTGTTGTTTGTATTGTTTATATAAATAGATATCCAGATAAATCATCCTGCCAAACTGCTTAAAAAAACTTTTAAATGAAAACTGACCTTGTCAGGTCTGAATTGTACAATATCCAGGAACCTCACTATCAAGTCATCCTTGGACTGGGCGAAATGACATGAATTGAGAGGTGACTGTATTAGTAGGACTGAGTTCCTGTACTTTGTTGCTCTGATAAATATCCAAGGGTGACCTTAATTGGCAGGTGGCTGTAATACCATTCTACCATCAACTCTGCAGTGACACTGATGCATACTGTGTGTTACTTTGTCGTATAAACTATGGCTGACACACATTCTCTCAGAAATAAGATTATAATTATGCAAACAGTGACAGTAACTACATTAGAGGGTGGGTAGCACACAGGGTGACACTATCTCACCGCGTGATGTTCTCATCCATTCTACCATCCATGTCGTAGTCAAACACTGGCCCTACTATCACTTGCATGCTCACGGCTGCCTCTGTCCACTCATGTATCAGTTGCATCAGATCACTCCATATGCCTGGAATACAACAGGTCACAGGTCAACCAATGAGATCACTCCACATGACTGACACAGTGGGCAGCCAATCAGAACACTCTACATGAATGGGATACAACAGGTTAACGGTCAACCAATGAGATCACTCTTTTTATGAAATACAAAATATCCCAACCGATCAGCCCTCTGGACTGATTATAAAAAACATACATGACATTATGAATGATAAATTAACATCCATCTATTGTGCAGTCTGAACCCTAAAATTGGTAAGAAACAGAGAATGTTTTGATAATATGAACACAAAACGTTTCGTTCAGACCATTACATGGACGCGATCTAGAAGATAAACATCAGTATATCTTCCACGCACGCACGCTCGCACGCACACACGCACACACGCACACACACACACACACACTCGCTCAATAATTAGACTGAAAACATTTCCTTTACCAGTTTTGAACCCTTGGTACATTGCCACAACATTAGACAAGATGAGGGTGTCAGTAACTGTGACATTGCTTGAGCTGAATTCTGGAACAGGAATACATGACAAATGAATAGTTACACAACTATAACATTTATCACATATCATGTGTATGTTATAATGTACAACTCATGAATTACATATCAGGTTCACAAACAATATATTTATGAAGCACATACTGGTGACGTAGTGTGTGTGTGTGTGTGTGTGTGTGTGTGTGTGTGTGTGGTGTGTGTGTGTGTGTGTGTGTGTGGTGTGTGTGTGTGTGTGTGTGTGGTGTGTGTGTGTGTGTGTGTGTGTGTGTGTGTGTGTGTGTGTGTGTGTGTGTGTGTGTGTGTGTGTGTTGTGTGTGTGTGTGTGTGTGTGTATGTGTGTGTGTGTGTGTGTGTGTGTGTGTGTGTGTGTGTGTGTGTGTGTGTGTGTGTGTGTGTGTGTGTGTGTGTGTGTGTGTGTGTGTGTGTGTGTGTGTGTGTGTGTGTGTGTGTGTGTGTGTGTGTGTGTGTGTGTGTGTGTGTGTGTGTGTGTGTGTGTGTGTGTGTGTGTGTGTGTGTGTGTGTGTGTGTGTGTGTGTGTGTGTGTGTGTGTGTGTGTGTGTGTGTGTGTGTGTGTGTGTGTGTGTGTGTGTGTGTGTGTGTGTGTGTGTGTGTGTGTGTGTGTGTGTGTGTGTGTGTGTGTGTGTGTGTGTGTGTGTGACAAAGTAAATTTCAGTAAGTTAAGACAGCTTTAGAGTCTGTTCTACTACTGCAATATTTGTTATAAACAACAAACAAAATGTTTATAAAAATAATAGTATGTTTTTGTAAAACATCTATATTATTTATTCTTAATAATAATTTTGACTGACAATGATACTTTTATGAGTGTGGAATGTTTTTTTTCAGAAATTGAGACTGTTGCAATGAGTAAATACATAAAAAAGATCAATGTTAGCACATCAAACTGACTAGCTCCATGTTAAACAAAACTTGTACCTGGCGGGAACAGGTATGCAGGGGTGATGTCATCAGGTGCTGCCCTCTGGGGGAGGTCACCGCACTGGGGTTGTGATGATGAGTTCAGCCTGACATCTGGCCGCAGACACCCAGACTCCTGTGAGACATTTGCCTGGCAAACAGAATGACGACAGGCTTGAAGCTGTGGTGTATTGATGGATAATTATGTAACCAAACAGCTATCAACTGATCTGATACAGGTGTCCTTAAACTGGCATTCAGAGGCTTCCTACAATGTTAAAGGTTCTTCACTCAATAATATTGATTTCCAATGCAAACATATAAATGAGTGTCATATTTTTTAATAACCGAGACTGCAACGCAAAGAGAGAACCCAGAGAGCAAAGACAAAGAAGTGTTAAACATGTTGGATGTCTAACGTTGTAAGCATTTATGTGTATCTATCCTTCTGGAATATTTTCACTTTCGTTTAAAAAAAATTAATATTCACACTGCTAACATGAACCATCTTCACTACCTGACTAGCCAGGGGTCGTTGCGCTGGGCTACAGTACCCCTGGCTGATCATCTCACCAAACCTTGGAAGTGAACGGAGTCCAATTATAAAATTATAGCAATTGATTTTGCCAGTCATTATTCCATCAGCCATGTGAACTGCCAAATAGTTGCCCAAATTTGAAGACGACTACGAAACTGGTGGGAAATTCAATATAATGATCCATTCTCATCCTTAAACAGTCTGTAACACGAGCAGCGTGTGGCTGAAATCACCCAAAATTATATCACATGATCGGAGGCTGACCACACTCCTCGTGAGCAATTTCATTGGCTGAGGTTAGGAATTTTGCAGCGGGATGTGCCAGGGGTACTGTAGGCTGGTACTGATGTATGCAGTCAGCCGTAGCAACCCATGGTGCATGAGGGTGACATGAACAGAATCTGCAGATAATTTATGCTATTACCTACCCATAATAAACATTATTTTGTGAGTGCTTAACAACATTACTGAAATGAGCACCAAGTTAACAAGCCAATACAGTAAAAAAAAAAATTTAAGACCTCCTACAAAATCAGAGTGGAGTGTTCTTAAGGTGGTCTCTCCTGAGGGGTTATTTTGGTACATCAGCCGTGTCTTTATAGTCAACTGAAGTCAACTGTATATAAACAATGTAGGTGGAACTTTAAATTGAAATAAACAAAGATCATAAAAGGTGTATACAAATTACGTACAGGTGTGTGTGTGTGTGTGTGTGTGTGTGTGTGTGTGTGTGTGTGTGTGTGTGTGTGTGTGTGTGTGTGTGTGTGTGTGTGTGTGTGTGTGTGTGTGTGTGTGTGTGTGTGTGTGTGTGTGTGTGTGTGTGTGTGTGTGTGTGTGTGTGTGTGTGTGTGTGTGTGTGTGTGTGTGTGTGTGTGTGTGTGTGTGTGTGTGTGTGTGTGTGTGTATGTGTCATATACCAGTGCCTTATCAGCGTCACTGCTTCTGGCAAAAGAAGTCCCCAATGCCATCTGCTGGAAGCACTTCTCCAGACACAAACTCCTGCTTCAGTTGGCACAACAACTCCACAACCTTGGTGTTCTTCGTGGACAGCCCAAATGTCACACGGTCCACGTGTGACAAGGCTGTCAGTCCCCTTTTGATAAACGTCCGACTACTTCCACGCGGGTTCCCAAGGATAACATTTTCTGCTTTTGACTCAACATTTTTACTGTTCTTCCTCACTTTCAAAACTAATGGTTGTGACCGCCCGATTCATTGTTTATATACATATCAGTACACCCAAGCCCCATACATCTCAGGTCCTTTAGTCACGCATTTTATGAGAGTTGGTTGCAAGATATATGTAATAAAAGTGTGCTGCCACGTATTTGCTGATTGTTTCATCAGGGGTAAAACTTAAGTCACTATTGTTGTTGGTTGCACTTGTCTGCTGGTCATTGATGAGGGCACGTTTATACAATACAGACAGTGTGTCAGTGAGAAAAACGGTTGGAAAAAGTAAGTGGTCGTTAATCTGGGTGGTCGTTTACCAAGGGTTCTATTGCATTGCAATCAGTTACTACAAATATATACTGACAATGGATACAAACCCTACCTGGTGATTATCAAGCAGAAAAGCTGTCCACAACGGTGTCTTTAGACTGGGAGAGTAGGCAGTAAGAAAGTCTGTCTGGTGCAGAATGCAGAAGGTCCTGTGTGACACAGGAATGCCACTGCGTACATGCTGGTGACGTAGTTGCAGCCTTTCTTCCACACTGATGTTCAGCTGAAGGTCCCAGTCTCGTACAGTAGCATTCTGAAAGATGAGCATAGGATGTACAGTAACATGTCTAAAGATTTGAGAACAGACAACAATGTATGTAGGACTGATCAAAGAGCAAACCCTTCACTCAAGGCTCAACCATCTATGTGTTGTTTCATGAGAGGTGTGTGAGAGGTGTGTTGGAGGGAGAAAGGAAGAGCAAGACAGAGCCAACAGAGCAGAGTGGAAGAGCAAGACAGAGCAAACAGAGCAGAGTGGAAGAGCAAGATAGAGCAAACAGAGCAGAGTGGAAGAGCAAGACAGAGCAAACAGAGCAGAGTGGAAGAGCAAGATAGAGCAAACAGAGCAGAGTGGAAGAGCAAGATAGAGCAAACAGAGCAGAGTGGAAGAGCAAGACAGAGCAAACATAGCAGAGTGGAAGAGCAAGATAGAGCAAACAGAGCAGAGTGGAAGAGCAAGATAGAGCAAACAGAGCAGAGTGGAAGAGCAAGACAGAGCAAACAGAGCAGAGTGGAAGAGCAAGACAGAGCAAACAGAGCAGAGTGGAAGAGCAAGATAGAGCAAACAGAGCAGAGTGGAAGAGCAAGACAGAGCAAACAGAGCAGAGTGGAAGAGCAAGACAGAGCAAACAGAGCAGAGTGGAAGAGCAAGACAGAGCAAACAGAGCAGAGTGGAAGAGCAAGATAGAGCAAACAGAGCAGAGTGGAAGAGCAAGACAGAGCAAACAGAGCAGAGTGGAAGAGCAAGACAGAGCAAACAGAGCAGAGTGGAAGAGCAAGAAAGAGCAAAAAGATGGCAGGGAATGATATGGGAAGAAGGAATAAAGAGAAGGAATGAGAAATGGACCAAGGATTTAAAAAGCCTACCATATCTGTTATTATTACCATCATTAAACACAAACATTTAACATTTTCCCTGTGCACTTCTTTCACTGGTTAAAATATTGAAGTAGGATTTCACTTTTATTCAACTAAATACAAAGTGTGGCAAACTGCACTGGATGCTTGCATGACATTTTTCTACTTATATTTTAGAATATGTAATTTCCACAACATATTATATTACTTAATGTACACCATTTCTTGTGGGACTTACACAGTGCAATTGTGTCTGTTTGTAATGTAGCCAGATAGCTTGAGAATCAAAAGTGTGGAGTTGGAATCTTTTAAAATCACTTATTCAATTTTGTTAGAAGATTGAAACACTCTGTTTACACCAGTGGTCATGCCTCACAAGAGCAATGACCAGTGATCATATTCACGTACCCCGCAAGAGCACCCAGAGAAGGATACATTAGCACGTTGCTGGTACTCGTCGTCCAGATGGGGGAAGAGACACTGGAGGGGGTGACTGGCAGGGACTGCTGGGAAGGCTGGAGGATGGCGCAGAACGGGGTAAAGACTTCCCTCTGTGCCATTGTTAGGTGCCGGGTTGATATTCATCAGGCCTAAAACATATCGTAATGACTGCATGTTTTTGGCTGTCTTTATTAGAGCACCTGATTGTATGCATCCAGTTGTTTGAAAACATAAGTAAATGAAACATTCACAAACACTGTATGAATATTTACAAACACGATTGATAACCGAAAGTGTGTTTTGTTTGACCAACAGTGATATTAACAGGCTTTGTAACATCATCACTTAGAAGTTATATTTTATTAAAGATCAGTAATAACTATTGTCAAATTTCACAGTAACGACACTGTGGATGACTTATGTAAGAACGCAGAAACTTACGTGACATGAGATTGTACAACTCAATTGATTCAAATGGCTCCACTGTCTTTCCTGTTTTGAATGACGGTCCATATCCAACAAATAGGGCCTGAAATATAACAAATATAATTACTACCATTTCTACTAAAATATATATAATTCTGAGGCTACACTTTTGTACAACTATGCCTACAATTCATGTTAATAAAAATCAGGCTTTAAAGCAGATTATACACCCTTAACAAAGGTTACATTTGAAACAAGAAAATGCTTATGAAATATAGACTGATATTTGCCATTTACCCGGGAGCCTGTGTTGATGTAGTGCAGTAGTTACCTGCATGTTTTCATACGAAGGATCCCAGCCATGTTGTCCCTTCAGCCGACTCCAGTGCCGAGACCTGAAACATACCTCAGTCACAGTCCAGCCTTCATTCACTGCCAGACAGTACGACAGGAGAACCTCTCAATTAAGATCACCACATGACTTGTCAACAGTGACATGAGCAGTGAGGTGGCCATAATAGTACAACTAAAGCCAGGGTGACCTTAATTGCAAGGTGGCTATGTTAGTAATAACAAGATAACTTCTATTGCACCAACATCTTTTTAAACGTAGCTCAGATGTGCACAAAGTCAAAAGGGCTGGTCAGTCTTGATATGTCGATAGGCAGTATCGTTAACAGTTGATAACAGATGAGTGCTATGCCAGGCAGCTATGGTGGATGTGTTAGGTTATAAAGTTATGTTTTTAACTGACGGCAGAACTGTGTAATAGTTTTAACTGATCTAACACTGGAGGGAAGCATATTCTAAAGAGTTGGTGCAGCTACAGAAAAACCCTAGTTCCAATGTTAGTATTTACTCTTTACTAAGTATGTCAGAAGTTGAATGGATGATTGAAGCAATGGTGATTTTAAGGGAAGATTCAGTTGTCCGTGCTACACAATATGTGATCAATGGCTGTTATAAATAACAACAAACATAATAATGACGTTTAATGTCAGATAAACTGAATACATAGATGTACATGTACAACATGTAAACAACTCTATCTTGATGATCAAACTTTTCTTCAATTAGCACCCATGAATTAATTATACATCCAATCACGATCATGAATAATAATAACAATAATGGTAATATAGAAATTTATACAGCACCTGAATCAACTTATGAACCAGCTCACAGTCTCATGTACCGTACACAGAACAGCTTAACTTTATAGAAAGTATAAAATACAGATTATTCAAAACAAATACGTAAATAAATTGTGTAAACAGTAGATTTAAATATAATAAATAAATAAACACATAAAATAAACACAAACTGATTACCACAAACAAGTTACGGGAGTGATGAGGGCAGAGACAACGAGGAGAGACAAGAGGCGGAGTACCTCGTGAGGAGCCACGTGTCCTGGGGCATGAGGACAATGTCATCGATGCGGTTGTTGTAGGCGTAGTGAAGTCTCCTCGGAAGCTCTGACTTCTTAAACACGTGCACCCATGGGGAGCCACACCGCAGCTGGTCCAGGATCTCTGACTTCTCAACTACGACCAGCACAAAACAACTGACCTTTCAAGAAACACCATTAACCAAAGAAACTCATATCTCAATTATGACCAGCACAAAGCAACTGACCTCTGAATTATGACCAGCACAAAGCAACGGACTTATCAACAAAGCAACTGACCTCTCAACAAAGACCAAAACAAAGCAACTGACCTCTCAACACAGACCAAAACAAAGCAACTGACCTCTCAACACAGACCAAAACAAAGCAACTGACCTCTCAACAAAGACCAAAACAAAGCACCTGACCTCTCAATACAGACCAAAACAAAGCAACTGACCTCTCAACAAAGACCAAAACAAAGCACCTGACCTCTCAATACTGACCAAAACAAAGCAACTGACCTCTTAACACAGACAAAAACAAAGCACCTGACCTCTTAATACAGACCAAAACAAAGCAACTGACCTCTCAACAAAGACCAAAACAAAGTAACTGACCTCTCAACACAGACCAAAACAAAGCAACTGACCTCTCAACACAGACCAAAACAAAGCACCTGACCTCTCAACACAGACCAAAACAAAGCAACTGACCTCTCAACACAGACCAAAACAAAGCAACTGACCTCTCAACACAGACCAAAACAAAGCAACTAACCTCTCAACACAGACCAAAACAAAGCACCTGACCTCTCAATACAGACCAAAACAAAGCAACTGACCTCTCAACACAGACAAAAACAAAGCACCTGACCTCTTAATACAGACCAAAACAAAGCAACTGACCTCTCAACAAAGACCAAAACAAAGTAACTGACCTCTCAACACAGACCAAAACAAAGCAACTGACCTCTCAACACAGACCAAAACAAAGCAACTGACCTCTCAACAGAAAAAAAGACCAAAAACCAAAAGCAACTGACCTCTCAACACAGACCAAAACAAAGCAACTAACCTCTCAACACAGACCAAAACAAAGCACCTGACCTCTCAATACAGACCAAAACAAAGCAACTGACCTCTCAACACAGACCAAAACAAAGCAACTGACCTCTCAACAGACCAAAACAAAGCACCTGACCTCTCAATACAGACCAAAACAAAGCACCTGACCTCTCAATACAGACCAAAACAAAGCACCTGACCTCTCAATACAGACCAAAACAAAGCAACTGACCTCTCAACACAGACCAAAACAAAGCACCTGACCTCTCAACACAGACCAAAACAAAGCAACTGACCTCTCAACACAGACCAAAACAAAGCACCTGACCTCTCAAACAGACCAAAACAAAGCACCTGAAAACAAAAAAAGCAACTGACCTCTCAACACAGACCAAAACAAAGCACCTGACCTCTCAACACAGACCAAAACAAAGCAACTGACGTCTCTCAACACAGACCAAAACAAAGCAACTGACCTCTCAACACAGACCAAAACAAAGCACCTGACCTCTCAATACAGACCAAAACAAAGCACCTGACCTCTCAATACAGACCAAAACAAAGCAACTGACCTCTCAACAAAGACCAAAACAAAGTAACTGACCTCTCAACACAGACCAAAACAAGGCACCTTACCTCTCAACACAGACCAAAAAAAAGCAACTAACCTCTCAACACAGACCAAAACAAAGCAACTGACCTCTCAACAAAGACCAAAACAAAGCAACTTATCTCTCAACTATGATTAGCACAAAGCAGTAGACTTCTCATTTATGACTAGTGCAAAGCAGCTGACCTCTCAATGAAAAACAACCAATGTGAAAAATAACCTCTCAACAATACTGACGAATACACATCACATCATCATAATGTTACTAGTATAAGTAATGACAAGTAAACAATCTGTATAAATAGTGAAAAGTGTAAAATAGTGACAAATAAAATTATAATAATACATATGCAAATGCATTTTAATTTCATGTAAAATAAATATACAGCAGCATTACAAGTACAGTGGAACCCCTCACGAATGACCACCCTCATTTACGACCACCCGCTTTTTACGACCGTTTTTTCATTGACGGAATATCTACGCTGTATAAACGTTCCCTCACCAACGACCACCCGGCAGACGCGACCAACGACCATGGCAATTTGAATTTTACCCCTGACAAACGACCATCCGATAGGTGGCCAGCACATTTGTTAACCTAAATATCGCAATGAACTCTCATTAAACGCATGACTAACGCGCACGGACATGCGTAATGCCATAAAAACAATAAATCGCCTGATGACGACCATTCATTTTGGCGATCTTTTACTTTCTGACCGAATTATGAAAACGACATCTAACAGCCTCTAGACTTTCCTCACATATCTTATATATTCATAAACACACACTATGTTATAAAATTAAATCACTTACATTATTGAAACAAATCAAATTCACGAAACAAACTCGCGCAAGAACTCGCCAGCAAGACATCATTCATGGCGGACATGGTCACCGTCGGTGGCTATGCTAACTCTGTGATTAAATATCCATATTATGTATGAGTAAAGTTTAGAAACTTGTGTATGCTTAAAGTTGAGAAACGTAGGCTAAGTTTTAGGTTAGTATTCGATAAAACCGGAATTCAAATTTAGCGACACCGCGATAATATATCGACGTAACGCCACGGTAATCTACGGCCTAGGCGATGTCGACTTTAGGTTAGCACGATTTAGATTTATGAATTTTATTCTTCACAGCAATTTAAATGATTTTATTTTATGACCTAGCTTATGTATATGTAATATGAGTAATTAGAGAGGAAGTTTAGCAGCTGTAAGAGATCGTTTTCATAATTAGATCAGAAAGTAAAAGATCGTTTTGCGGCGCTGGAAAGAACAACAAAATGGCGACCGCGGTGCGTTTACTCAGACGCCGTGAGGTGGCAGCACTTTTTAGCCTCTCAGACCAAATTTTTAATAAATTAAATGAGAATACTTTTTATCAGATATAATTAAAAAACGATTCAAAATGAGGATACTTTTATCAGATATTATTTAGAAAAAAAGGATTCAAAATTAAACTTATACTGAAACGTGTCACACATAAAATAAACAGAATAAATAATTTTGTTGTTAAATATGTCATCTCATTTTTTATTTTCAACTTTTTATTTTGTGTATTTTGCTACTTAGTGGTTGTAAGCGCCCCCTAGTGTTGATGTTAATTGTTGTCAGCGCCCCCTAGTGTTGAATGTTGCAAACCCCTCACGAGAGACCACCCCTCTTTTAAGACCACCCCAATCTGATTTGGGGGGGCGGTCTTAAATGAGGGGTTCCACTGTACACGGTTTGTAAGAATGTACATATACATATAGTAATGGGTTACCTCTCTGATCTTCTGGGATGACGTCATAGCCACTGCGACTGCGGTGTGACTGCCTGTACACGTTACTGATGCGTCCACCTGGGCCAGTGTATGCAGTTATTCGTTGCATGGTGCTGTCATCGAGATAGTCAGCAAGTGTCACCGTCCGTGATGCTGACACTGGTGACAAACCTACAATCTCAATCACCAAGGATGTCCACTTAAACCTACTGATCACCCAAGAATCTTCCAAGTGACACATTCTTAGATTAGTGTGACATCCTGGCTGAGAACACATTCCGAGAATGAAAATGAAGGGAGAAATTTACAGTTTTGTATTCTGACGTTCAGACATGCCATTTATGAGCTCATTTCCTTAGTGGAACTGCCACCAGACCTTCTTATGAGCTCATTGCCCTAGAAACCTGTCCTCAGACCTGCTAGTGATGGACACAGGATGGACAAGAGAGAGAGGTACTGACCGGCGTCTGACACGAGGATGATGTTGACACACTTGTGTAGTCGCTGGCGGTACAGAGAGTCCATGAGGCGCCTCGTGAGGTACTCCACCTTGACCAGTGCCCGGTCCACCTGAACACACCAGCATCACCTAACACGTCAACAACACCTAACAACACCTCCTGCACAGCAACAGTACCACCTAACAACATATCATGCACAGCAACAACATCACCTAACAACACCTGCACAGGAACAACATCACCTAACAACTGAACAACATCACCTAACAACATCTGCACAGGAACAACATCACCTAACAACACCTGCACAGCAACAACATCACCTAACAACACACCATGCACAGTAACAACATCACCTAACAACTGAACAACATCACCTAACAACATCTGCACAGGAACAACATCACCTAACAACACATCATGCACAGCAACAACATCACCTAACAACACCTGCACAGGAACAACATCACCTAACAACACATCATGCACAGCAACAACATCACCTAACAACTGAACAACATCACCTAACAACATCTGCACAGGAACAACATCACCTAACAACACACATGCACAGGAACAACATCACCTAACAACACACCATGCACAGGAACAACATCACCTAACAACTGAACAACATCACCTAACAACATCTGCACAGTAACAACATCACATAACAACACATCATGCACAGGAACAACATCACCTAACAACACACCATGCACAGGAACAACATCACCTAACAACTGAATAACATCACCTAACAACATCTGCACAGGAACAACATCACCTAACACCACCTGCACAGGAACAACATCACCTAACAACACACCATGCACAGTAACAACATCACCTAACAACTGAACAACATCACCTAACAACATCTGCACAGGAACAACATCACCTAACAACACCTGCACAGCAACAACATCACCTAACAACACCTGCACAGCAGCAACATCACCTAACACCTCATGCACAGCACCAACATCACGTAACACCTCATGCACAGCAACAACATCACCTAACACCTCATGCACAGCAACAACATCACCTAACACCTCATGCACAGCAACAACATCACCTAACACCTCATGCACAGCAACAACATCACCTAACACCTCATGCACAGCAACAACATCACGTAACACCTCATGCACAGCAACAACATCACCTAACACCTCATGCACAGCAACAACATCACCTAACACCTCATGCACAGCAACAACATCACCTAACACCTCATGCACAGCAACAACATCACCTAACACCTCATGCACAGCAACAACATCACCTAACACCTCATGCACAGCAACAACATCACCTAACACCTAAATGCACAGCAACAACATCACCTAACACCTCATGCACAGCAACAACATCACCTAACACCTCATGCACAGCAACAACATCACCTAACACCTCATGCACAGCAACAACATCACCTAACACCTCATGCACAGCAACAACATCACCTAACACCTCATGCATACCAACAACACCCGAAGAGTGTAATCTAAAAGCCTAAGAGCAACATGCATACACCAATCAAACGTCACCACCTACTAAACACCATTCAAACAACACCACCTTGATAACACCATCCAAATAACAACATCTAGATAACACTCTCGAAATAACAGCAGAAGCATTCAATCACTTGACCATTCACACAAATATCCACCACTGTAAACCAGAGCAACACTGAACTGGGTGAACAAACTTGCTCAGTACAAAGACACCTGTTTCAGCCCTAGGATGGCCACATTAGATGGCAAGACAAAAAGCACTCATGAACTTTCGTTGTCATACAAGGTTTTAGATGCTCCTAAAATGAAATGGTTACCTAACTTACCTGCAAGGAATCAGGTCCTGCTCTGTGGCCTACGTTGTCTAGCCACCTGAAGTTGAGGGCCACAAAGTCTGCCACGACCCCCTCAGACCCATTCAGCCACCGCAGTGCCTTGTCCAACTTCAACTCGTCGGGCTCTTCGTCTGTTCTGTGAAGTAGTAACATGATGATGCTTTAGTAGTTTTATAAAATATCAGGAATGCCAAATAGCCCATCAAATTGAACACTACAAAATATGCATTTAACACAGGTATTTGGGTTGTTATTGTTGCAGTACTTTATTGTATTTTCTTACATTAATACAATTGTATTTCTTAAAATAAAATCAACATTAAAAATACCACACTTTAATAATCATTGTGCCTATATGAGAAACATATTTAATGATGCATAAATGATATAAAGCATAAATCCTTTTTGTTTACTTACTTAAAATATGTATAAAAAATGAACAGCAACTAAATACAGTCGTGCCTTGCTATAACGCGACTCACTATAACGTGAATCGGCTATAATGCGGTCGGTCATGGACCCTGAATTTCTGCCGCCAGGGGGAAAATGGGCGCTACAGCTAACAATAACGCTGTAATTAACTGTCACTTATTTTATGAAGTCATCATGTTTGTCTTGTACAGGTGTATCTAGAAACAATTTAATGATAATAAGAAATTTAACACAGAAGTACAACTGCGTTGCTGAGTTCGTTGTTTGTTGTGCCCCTGGCTTCTTCTCTGCCGTCTGCCGTCGGCTTCGTGGCACCAATCCAATCGTTTTTCAAACCGATCTATTGTGTAACCAGCACTTGGTTTGTGTGGTAATTTCTTAAGTGTTTGTTTAAAACGTTACCAATTCCTTTGATTGCATTTAATTAACTTTAGGTACAGTAAAATTGGTACAAAGCCCTGTTTGTTTGCGCCGATATCAATCTCATTTGTCTCCTGCCAGTTCGCTGTGGCTTCGGCGAAGGCGCCCGTTCGCTGTGGCTTCCACGAACGAGCGCCTTCGCCGGCTTGCAAATGGCAATTAAATTGCTTACGAATCGGGCGGTGACGAACAATAATTATGATACTGATATGGCAGGCTAACAGTTACGTTATGTTTTCTTCACTATGTCTACGAAAAAACATTTACTTGTGCGCAAATATACGAATCCGTCAACTGCGTATGAACCGCGGTAGCCTCGAACCACCGTAAATTGCATTATATATCAACACGGTAAATGTGCGATCTAAATTTATATTTTGGGATTGATTGAAAGATGAAATCAAGCCAATAGTGAGCGCAATTAGTATAAGTATTAATATTTGACCGACTTCGGCAACATGTCAATTCATTTGTGCGTTTCGACAGCAGTACTGTGTTATTGCTCCGCCTCAGTTCACATCGCCAGACGAGGCGCGTTGGGTCTGAATTTATTTCAAAACTGTACACCATTCACAAGATTTACTCAGTTCAACATTCGACAGTGTATATTATTTTAACGTAATACACATTTACGTTGGTTTCAATATCAGTTAGTTTTATAAATCACGCATACACCACGCAACCAGCACATTGGCTTCGGTTGCTGTTGTGGTGTTTTGGGGGTGGTGGCGCCGTTAGTTAGTTAGGGGAGATGGACTAAAAATACAATCCTGATAAAGTTGCCTTATTAACAGATTAACAGGTTATACACTCCTGTATTAGTAAGTCCCACCTACCTACTGTCAATGTAATACTTGGTGGGTCGTATCCCTGCAACACAGGATGAGGCATTTCTGCATATATTTTGAAAACCTACTGTATGGAAATGGAAGGAATGTTGGGCCTATATACCTAAGAGGTAAAAATAATTAAACATCTTTAACTTCAGTCAATAATATCGTGCCAGTGGTTTACACAGAGTATAGTCTCAAACTAGTACATTCTGATGAAATCTCAAAGTTCCCAGCAACTCATATATTGGGACGTCTCTAACCTTTCTTGTGGTGTAGGCATTACCGCATCAGTCCCCAAATACTTAACATGTCATGATGAAGAACTATGTCAGCTTTTAAATACTGGTTTCTTCTATTCATAGCAAATCAGAATCTGAGTAAAAAAAAATTATTCAGGAAAAACTCTTGTAATGCTAAATATGCAATCAAAGGCTGATAATTTAATAGGGCAGGCAGTTCCAATTTTTTTTAATGTTATATTAAAAGTATTATGCATGATTTTTTATATTTCTAACAATGAAGACTAGTCAGACAGTTTTAGAAGAATGTACGTATTGTCCAATAACCAATCTGCACCAGATACCTGGACCTATGACCTGACCTTGACCTTACCTTGCACTGGGGCTTCACCACCTGGCCAATACATGGCCACTGTCGTCTTGTTATGTTTCACAGCAGTGTTCCAAATCTGGAGTGGTTCACCAGAGAATACAGGTTCACTTATGAAAATGTTCGACAAGTCGTTAAAGAATAATTAAAACTGAATTTTCTATGTACACAACAACAAAATTAAAACTTACATCTGTAAAATAAATTCAGTTGCCGTTGGCAGAAACTTAATTGTTTTCCCCCCATGCCCATCAGAGGGTCGAGTCTGTGTAACAGACGATGCCAACAGAACCAACTATGTTATACTCTGGTAGGAAGGCAACAGAGAAGACAGACATGACCATGACAGTTAAAGGGAGCCACATAGAACTGAAAAAGTACTCTAACCTTGACGCAGGCATGAGTGACATAGACTCAGTGACACAGTATGAGTCATCTGTTGATCTGAGTCCACAGTGAAAACGACTGATGGCAGTTGAAACTTTGATGTCAGTTTTAACTGTAGTTGCAATGAAAACATGTCTTGTCTAGCTGACACAATGTCAGACAGAAAGCAACGGAATGTCTCGTCATGTCATCACAGCAAGTGGATGATGGGTGTGTGTGCGAGTGCACGCATCTGTGTGTGAGTGTGTGCCTGTATGCATGTGCGCGCATGCCTGTGCACAAGTGTGTGTGTGAGAGCGCATGTGCTTGGTGCATATGCATAATAAAATTGCATATATGTATGTGTGATCAGTCAAGCGTAACACATACCGGTTGACCCTGCCACCATGCATGACTAAGCAGTGTTGATCTGTAGGCACTGAAGGTCTCGTTAAGCTCCAAGTCGACCATCTCACCATCTATGATGCCATGAGACTCTGGGTACAGACCCTGTCAGAAAACACAAACATGTCTCAATAATGTGAATTACTTCTGAACACAACTCCAAAATACAATTTAAACCTTAGCATGTCTACAACAGTATGGATAGAATGGTCTTTCAAATGAGACAATGTGAATAGTATTAAGTCCAACTTCTATTTTGTTCAGGAGATTTCTATGAACCTTCTTTTCTGACAATATTTTTTAGTTGTTTTTAATTAAAAAGGTACAATTAGATTGCAGAATGCCCACCACATCTGCACTGTGGGACACAAAAACGGTTTGCTGTAAGCAGCACTTTATGCATAACTCGTCAGTACATGTTATATAATATATATATATATATATATATATATATATATATATATATATATAACACACACACATATGTATAGCACTCAAAATAAGTGCTCATCCATGACAAGTGATTTTTGCTCACACAAGTCGAGTAGAAATTTACAGAAAATAATTATGAATGTAATGTACCAATGTATTAATTTGAGAATATTCTAGTAAAAGTATGTTCTAAAGTTTTCATTTAGCACAGTACCCAGTCCTCAGAACTGATCAAGGCACTTTACACTTTACTCCCTGGCAGAGTCGTTCAATTGGACACCATCTCAACTTCTTGAGGAAACATCCAGCCAATTGCACAATTTTGCCTCAATTGCCACCACTGTCTATTGCCAAGTGCTCATTCTTACAGCTGAGTGACCTGAGTCAGTGTAGAGTAAATGAATTTGCCCAAGGTTCAAGACGGCAGCATCACTGAGTTTCGAACCGAGGTATTTTTACTTTACAAACTGACGCTACAGCCACAGAGTCATTGTGCCACTACGGTCTAGTGTAACCACATTTCGCCAGCTATGATGATTTTATATCCAATTTATATTATCTATTATTATGTTACGGATGAATTTATATGGAGTTTCACGTAAAAAAAACATTCTACTCTATTTATTCAACAAATTCATCACAGCTCCAGTGTACAAGACGCCAAAGGATTACCCTTGTTGTCTTGGCAAGAATTCACCCAACACATGTTGTTAACTGGAACCCACCGTCACCATGGTGTACAGGTTTGGGTAGGTTGTAGAGGGGTAGACTGGCCTCATGTGGGGGGCGTTCACCCCACAGTCCATCAGTTTCTTCAGGGTAGGGATGAGCTTGTCGTCAAGGTAGTCTGGCCGGAAGCCATCAATGGCAATCAACAAGAGAGGGAGACCATCAACTGTGTGACTGGGAATGGAAAACAGATGTGATTCAATCCCGGTATATTTTACCTATTGTATTTCTAATTATTTCTAATTCTTAGAATTTGTTTTTACTGTACGCTCTTGTACAATATACTTTATTATTTATTATCATGATTTGATCCCCGTTATCTCCGAGAGTCAGTTCTAACCTCTGCATTACTGCACCCCACAGAGAAGACTTCATAATGCCCAACCCTCACCCTCACATTCTTATGGAACAATACAACACATACTGCCTCGTTGGACATTCTGCCTTGCGGACATCTGGACAACTTCCGTCAGCACTCAGATCCATCCACGATTTCCTTTCCCACAAGGCTTCGGGCAGATACGTCTGAAGGTATACGCGCTTCTTGAGTGTCATGGCGGGAAAGAACTGTAGCCCAGTGAGGAGTTCTATGTCTCTGGGTCGAGCAACGTGCATCGTTAGGTATTTTTCAGGATCTAGATCCTGGAACAGAATGAGTGAAAAATTAACAAAAGTTTACCTTCAACAGCGAAGTGGGTAACTTATAAAATTGCAAAATAGATTGATGTCACTTCTTTTGATTCTGCAGATTACACATTTTAAAATGACATTTAAAACTGCGAATATAAAATATGCATTTCTGCCAAAACAGAAAGCTGATTGAATGTGACATAGAAAGACATTCTTGGGTGTCACACGGAATAAGCCAGTGCAACTCATCACTTTGGCCAGGCACAAACATATCTAAATCAAACTGTAACAATAACGTTTCTTTTTTACAATGGCAACATTACCTCATTATAAGCTAACAAAGTTATTTCTTCTATTTTCTGTTTCTGAATAGAATGTCCAATGAAGTACAGGTTTCATAAAAGCAAAATGATACATCTCTAGCTGTATGTTTATATTTTTACATAACTTTTTTTAACTGTAATTACAACAAGACTGAAGAAATTATGTGTCTTTTTATAAAGATAACTTAGCACTGCTCACAAGACATTAATCAATATAACAATAACTGAGTTAGCATATGCATGTGTGTGTGTGTATGTGTGCTTGTTAGAGTTTTACTGGTAAAGACTTATACAGTAGTCACCTTGGTATGTCTTATGTTAAGAAAAACTGCTCACATTTATTCCATAACAAATGACACCTATGAAAACTGGCTTCAGCTGGCTTTATCTAAATGGCAAAGATATAGCTACAGTTGTGGAGCCATGTTTTCACCGTAGCAAAGGTCTCTTTACCCACCAGACAATTCTGGACAGTCGGCTGGTGATCAAGTATCACTGCAAGGACATTGGTGACGTTGGTGACACTGAAGTCATCCTTGTCACTGTCGCTGTAACTAGCACTATGCTTGTCACTATCCTTGGTGGCAAGAATGAAGTAGTGTGTTGGCAGGGGAACACTTCCATTCTTCACAAACCTACAGTAATAGAAATAACAGGTTCAAAGAGCAATAATCAATGTTTATTCTGAAACAATTTTTGTTACTGTTATAACTACCTGGTAAGTTGTACCAGGAAGCATGCGATTAAAAAATGCTATTATTTTTGGAGGATATCAAAAAGTAATTAGACATTTAGAACTGCATCCATTGCTTAATCTGTAACAAATGCTTATATAAAACAATAACTGTTGACAAAATTGTAGCACAAACACGCGGGATGGCGTGTCTATTGTGGGAGTCCCTGGATTTTTTAACTGGATACAGGGAGCCTTGGTGACAAAAAGGTTGACAACTGCTGGCGTAAGAGATCGTCCAGGGGTAATGTTTGTGGACACCACTGATGACATGCAAGGATGGATGAAATGTGACCTGAAGCAGAGAATCTCAATCCACACCTGGTGATGTCAGTCCAACAGTCCCGCAGTCCATCAGCATTGTAGTCAAACAGTGGCCCGACAGTCACGTCGACTGCACCGTACTTGTCAGCATACTCTTGCAACAAAGTCAGTGTTGCTCTCCAGATCCCTGAAGTCATCAGAAGGTCTTAGACGTACAGAAGAAAGTTGGACTCAAATCTGTATGTTTCAAAAGGTAAATCTGAAGGGACTCAAATCTGTACGTTTCAAAAGGTAAATCTGAAGGGATTAATAATAATAAGAAGAAGAACATTTATAAAGCGCCATAAATCTAGTAATATCCATTTGGAGGCACTGTACAAGAGTATGTATACATGAGTCGTAGAATTATAATATTAAGTTTGTTAAGGTAAATAAAATACATAAGATATGTATAAAAAGTAATAGTAATAAATAATAAAATAAGTTAGCTAAAGATAATTATTAAAATAAATATTATATTGATAATAAAATGAGTATGATATTTTGTAAAATTACAAGTACAAGATAATAAATAGGTAAAATAAAATACAAATTAAATAAACTGACAGGTGTCTACACTTCATACACAGCCCGGAATAGGTGGGTTTTTAAGTCTTTTAAAAGTCACGAGGCAACAAGTTTTTTCATCTTGGCAGGGAGAGAGTTCCACAGTCATGGACCAGCTACTGAGAACATTCTATCACCCTATCGGCTGCGAGATGGACAGTAGACTGAATGGTTTGCATCAGTTTTTACATTACTTTTTATCTATTCTTTTCTATGTATGTTATGATTATGTTATGCTACTGTTTTATTATCATTACTTTTTGTATTAGTTTTATTATTAGTATATTTATGCTAATATATACTGTGCATTTGATGTAAATTATGCATAAATGGCTTGGTCAAATAAAACTAATCTTACCGAATGAAAATAAATCAATCAATCGACCAATCTATCAAACAATCAGTCACATATTTGTCAGTCAACATAACTTATTTCTAAAAATGTTTCATCTGCCATCAATGAATGTCTTTGATAACTACCGTTAGATGGCAACATGATAGACATAAGGAGCACTGCCACTGGTCCCCCCAGCCCCGACAATGGCCTGGGTGGCTGTGTAGGTGACCAAGGGAGACACTGGTGACAGGTGTGTGCACAGCTGATGGCTGTCGTCTAGCAGTAGTTGACAAAAGACATTCACTGATACCTTGGAAAATATTATGAAAAAAAGGTAAAAAGAATGAGAAACACATTCATAATTGCATTGGAAGGTCAGTTCTTAAACAGCCTCGTATCCAGTCCTGGAGACATCACCACTGAAACACCAACTGAACCTCTCTGGGAACTATTCAGCTAGGATGCGGTTACTTAGCAGAGACTATCGACTTGTATACCAACTCTGTCTACTGCCAGGTCCTCATTTATATAGCTAGGTGAACCTCAGATACAGAACGAACGAACGAACGAACGAACGAACGAACGAACGAACGAACGAACGAACGAACGAACGAACGAACGAACGAACGAACGAACGATAAGCCAACAACCAACAACAACAACAACACACACGAACGAACGAACGAACGAACGAACGAACGAACGAACGAACGAACGAACGAACGAACGAACGAACGAACGAACGAACGAACGAACGAACGAACGAACGAACGAACGAATGAACGAATGAACGAATGAATGAATGAATGAATGAATGAATGAATGAATGAATGAATGAATGAATGAATGAATGAATACATGAACATTTAGTCAACAGTAAAACATGTACACTGATATATCTTCATGTTCAGTGTTTCAAAGTGTTTACCTTCTTTAAATGCCGTGTACATTGGCACAATGTTGGAAGACAGACAAGCATCCAGACCAACATCAACACTGCTTGAAAACTCTACAAACAAATAAGAAATATGACCTACTGTATCTTTATACATATAAACAATAGAAAAATTTTACATGGGTATTTTGTTCAGGCTACAAACGTATGCAGTGGCATCAAGCAGGGGTGTGTGCTCGCCCCAACCCTCTTTGGGATCTTCGTGCTGTTGTTGATGAAAGCCAACTGAGTGTCAACTGACAGAGTGTACTTGCATACCAGATCGGGTGGAAGACTGTTTACCATCTCGTTTACGTTTACCATTTGCCTTGAGGCAAAAACCAAACCAATACTTGTCCATGACATGTTGTTTACAGATGATGCTGCATTGACATCTCATACAGAGGAGCAACTGCGGAGCCTTACAGATGACAGTCTGGCAAAGCATGCCAAGATTTTAGTCTCACGGTCAGTCTTAAATAGACAGACGTGATGTTGCATGATGTTGTGGTGCCTCCTGTTGTCACCATCAATAACTGCATTGGTCAAGTGTCCCCTGCTACTGCCAGACTGATGAAGAGTGTGGTGCAACGAGACACTGACTGAACATACAGCATTCACAGTTTACAGGGCCTGCGTCGTGTGTACACTCTTGTATGACAGTGAGTCACTGAGCCAAACAAAGAAACGTCTGAACTCCTTCCACATGCATAGTCTATGATCTGTCCTTGGGATGTTGTGGAAGGACTAAGTTTCAAACAGCTATCCTTGACCGGGCCCAACCCTAAGCATGGTCATTATGCCATTGCAACGACGACTTCGCTGGCTTGGTCGTGGTCACCATACGGAGGATGGAAGGATTCCCAATGATCTGCGCCACAGTGAGTTGGCTTTAGGCAGCAGACCCACCGGACATCCTCATCTCCGTTTCAAGGCTGTCAGCAAGTCTGATCTGGAAGGCTAGGCATCGGTGCTCCCAGGCATGACACAGGTATGAAGAAATTACTATGGGACAGAGTCTTTGGAGGCAACAGTTGAACAACGGCCTTGTGGTGGAAGAGGAGAGGCTGTGACAACTTGCACCTGAGAGGACCCGGAGGAAAGACAACCAAGTCTCTGCCCAGCGTGACGTCTCTACAGCCGGAGCAAGTCTCTGCCCAGCGTAACGTCTCTACAGCTGGAGCAAGTCTCTGCCCAGCGTGACGTCTCTACAGCCGGAGCAAGTCTCTGCCCAGTGTGACGTCTCTACAGCCGGAGCAAGTCTCTGCCCAGCGTGACGTCTCTACAGCCGGAGCAAGTCTCTGCCCAGTGTGACGTCTCTACAGCCGGAGCAAGTCTCTGCCCAGCGTGACGTCTCTACAGCCGGAGCAAGTCTCTGCCCAGTGTGACGTCTCTACAGCCGGAGCAAGTCTCTGCCCAGCGTGACGTCTCTACAGCCGGAGCAAGTCTCTGCCCGGCGTGACGTCTCTACAGCCGGAGCAAGTCTGCCCAGCGTGACATCTCTACAGCCGGAGCAAGTCTCTGCCCAGCGTGACGTCTCTACAGCCGGAGCAAGTCTCTGCCCAGCGTGACGTCTCTACAGCCAGAGCAAATGCTGTTCCAGAAACCCAACAGGAGCCCACATCCACGGTCTCCTGAGACTGACAGACATATTGACATCAAAATACAGATAAAATGCAGTAATTCATAACTACCATTTTTTAATTAAATGTTGTGATAGAAAGATTAGAAACATAACAGAAACCTGTATAATTACAAGGCATTTTATTTACTGCTTTACACTGTTATTCTGCATGAACAATGTGCCAACAAATGCAGGACAATGAAATCATATAACGTATTCCATCAACAGTCACCACAACTGTACACATACATTACTGACATATGCAGATGGGCAGAACACAGGGTGAACAGACAGACGGACGGACGGACGGACGGACGGACGGACGGACGGACGGACGGACGGACGGACGGACGGACGGACGGACGGACGGACGGACGGACGGACGGACGGACGGACGGACGGACGGACGGACGGACGGACAGACAGACAGACAGACGTAGACAGCCACAGAGAAGTTGAGATGGTATTCAATTGAACAAGCCTGCCAGGGAGTAAATATTAAAGCATTCTGAGCCATTCTGAGGACTAGTGTGCTATAGAAAAGGTTCTGTTAAACTGATTGTGATAGGACACTAACAAACTAACTGGACAAACTGATTGAGAGACAAACAGACAAGACAGATGGGTGGACAATTGAACAGACAAGCAGAGACAGATGGCTGGTTGGACCAACAGTGTGACATGTCTATGCTCATAACAGTACAAACACACATACATACACACATATACATACTCACATATACATACTCACACATACATATATACAAACTCACACACACATACTCAAATACACACACACACCCACAAACATACATACTAACACCCACAAACATACATACTAACACCCATAAACACACACACACACACACACACACACACACACACACACACACACACACACACACACACACACACACACACACACACACACACACACACACACACACACACACACACACACACACACACACACACACACACACACACACACACACACACACACACACACACACACACACACACACACACACACACACACACACACACACACACACACAACACACACACACATACATACACATGCACACACATACACACACACACACACACACACACACAAACACACACACACATACCTCAGATACATAAATTCCTGAAAGCCTGCCAGATTCACTGTGAATGCAATGCACTCACAGAATACACCCACTGTAAGTGAGTGATAAATGACAGTACCAGGAGGATAAATAGACTCCCGGGTGATAAATTTTAAACCTACCAGGGTTCATTTAAAAGAATGCACCACAGAATAAATGAGACGTACCAGGAGGATAAATGAGACGTACCAGGAGGATAAATGAGACGTACCAGGAGGATAAATGAGACGTACCAGGAGGATAAATGAGACCTACCAGGCGGATAAATGAGACGTACCAGGCGGATAAATGAGACGTACCAGGGGGATAAATGAGACGTACCAGGCGTATAAATGAGACGTACCAGGCGGATAAATGAGACCTACTAGGCGGATAAATGAGACCTACCAGGCGGATAAATGAGACCTACCAGGCGGATAAATGAGACCTACCAGGTGGATAAAGGAATGTGGCTACAACGTCCTTCTGTGAGTCTGTGTAGTTGGAGCAGTCAGCAGTATCAAGTCTAGGGTCAGACCTGACACACCCTTCTAGGGTGCCACTTGTGCCCCCACCTGACTAAACAACACAAACATACATAAGGGTAAGTTATGTCTCATTAGAAATGTTCAATTGAACACCAGCTCAGTTTTCCTGGGAAATACTCAACATTCCATCAAATATTTTGTTGCTATTCAGAATCATGTTGTTTCACTATGGCAAAGACATACAGAAAAAATAATTAAAGCAGAGATGTCAAGTTATACATTTTAGTCATAAGTCTTACAGATTATTGCAAATTGTATGATCTTATTGGTGTACACAGTAGACCAGTTTCAAAATGGCAGTAAGAAGATTCAAAATCGGGTTCCCTTGATTGGGTGTGCAACTTCTTAACAGCTTTGCTACGACATCTTCAGAGAGACAGTGAGAGGGAGAGAACGACAGACCAGGAGGGACAGAAGAGGAGAACGACAGTCCAGGAGAGACAGAAGAGAGAACGACAGTCCAGGAGAGGACAGAAGAGAGAACGACAGTCCAGGAGGGACAGAAGAGAGAACGACAGTCCAGGAGAGACAGAAGAGAGAACGACAGTCCAGGAGGGACAGAAGAGAGAACGACAGTCCAGGAGGGACAGAAGAGAGAACGACAGTCCAGGAGGGACAGAAGAGAGAGACAGGAGGGACAGTGGAAAAGACAGTCAGGAGGGGACAGAAAGAGAGAACGACAGTCCAGGAGGGACAGAAGAGGAGAACGACAGTCCAGGAGGGACAGAAGAGAGAACGACAGTCCAGGAGGGACAGAAGAGAGAACGACAGTCCAGGAGGGACAGAAGAGAGAACGACAGTCCAGGAGGGACAGAAGAGAGAACGACAGTCCAGGAGGGACAGAAGAGAGAACGACAGTCCAGGAGGGACAGAAGAGAGAACGACAGTCCAGGAGGGACGTAAGAGAGAACAACAGTCCAGGAGGGACGGAAGAGAGAACGACAGTCCAGGAGGGACAGAAGAGAGAACAACAGTCCAGGAGGGACAGAAGAGAGAACGACAGTCCAGGAGGGACAGAAGAGAGAACAACAGTCCAGGAGGGACAGAAGAGAGAACGACAGTCCGGGAGGGACAGAAGAGAGAACAACAGTCCAGGAGGGACAGAAGAGAGAACAACAGTCCAGGAGGGACGGAAGAGAGAACAACAGTCCAGGAGGGAGAGAAGAGAGAACGACAGTCCAGGAGGGACAGAAGAGAGAACAACAGTCCAGGAGGGGCAGAAGAGAGAACGACAGTCCAGGAGGGACAGAAGAGAGAACAACAGTCCAGGAGGGACAGAAGAGAGAACGACAGTCCAGGAGGGACAGAAGAGAGAACGACAGTCCAGGAGGGACAGAAGAGAGAACGACAGTCCAGGAGGGACGAAGAGAGAACGACAGTCCAGGAGGGACAGAAGAGAGAACGACAGTCCAGGAGGGACAGAAGAGAGAACGACAGTCCAGGAGGGACAGAAGAGAGAACGACAGTCCAGGAGGGACAGAAGAGAGAACGACAGTCCAGGAGGGACAGAAGAGAGAACGACAGTCCAGGAGGGACGGAAGAGAGAACGACAGTCCAGGAGGGACAGAAGAGAGAACGACAGTCCAGGAGGGACGGAAGAGAGAACAACAGTCCAGGAGGGACGGAAGAGAGAACGACAGTCCAGGAGGGACAGAAGAGAGAACAACAGTCCAGGAGGGACAGAAGAGAGAACGACAGTCCAGGAGGGACAGAAGAGAGAACGACAGTCCAGGAGGGACAGAAGAGAGAACGACAGTCCAGGAGGGACAGAAGAGAGAACGACAGTCCAGGAGGGACAGAAGAGAGAACGACAGTCCGGGAGGGACAGAAGAGAGAACGACAGTGCAGGAGGGACGGAATAGAGAACGACAGTGCAGGAGGGACGGAATAGAGAACGACAGTCCAGGAGGGACAGAAGAGAGAACGACAGTCCAGGAGGGACAGAAGAGAGAACGACAGTCCAGGAGGGACAGAAGAGAGAACGACAGTCCAGGAGGGACGGAAGAGAGAACAACAGTCCAGGAGGGACAGAAGAGAGAACGACAGTCCAGGAGGGACAGAAGAGAGAACGACAGTCCAGGAGGGACAGAAGAGAGAACGACAGTCCAGGAGGGACAGAAGAGAGAACGACAGTCCAGGAGGGACAGAAGAGAGAACGACAGTCCAGGAGGGACAGAAGAGAGAACGACAGGCCAGGAGGGACAGAAGAGAGAACAACAGTCCAGGAGGGACGGAAGAGAGAACAACAGGCCGGGAGGGACCGAAGAGAGAACAACAGTCCAGGAGGGACAGAAGAGAGAACAACAGTCCAGGAGGGACCGAAGAGAGAACAACAGTCCAGGAGGGACAGAAGAGAGAACAACAGTCCAGGAGGGACAGAAGAGAGAACAACAGTCCAGGAGGGACAGAAGAGAGAACAACAGTCCAGGAGGGACAGAAGAGAGAACGACAGTCCAGGAGGGACCGAAGAGAGAACAACAGTCCAGGAGGGATGGAAGAGAGAACAACAGTCCAGGAGGGACGGAAGAGAGAACAACAGTCCAGGAGGGATGGAAGAGAGAACAATAGTCCAGGAGGGACGGAAGAGAGAACAATAGTCCAGGAGGGACAGAAGAGAGAACAACAGTCCAGGAGGGATGGAAGAGAGAACAATAGTCCAGGAGGGACGGAAGAGAGAACAATAGTCCAGGAGGGACAGAAGAGAGAACAACAGTCCAGGAGGGACAGAAGAGAGAACGACAGTCCAAGAGGGACAGAAGAGAGAACAACAGTCCAGGAGGGACCGAAGAGAGAACAACAGTCCAGGAGGGACAGAAGAGAGAACGACAGTCCAGGAGGGACAGAAGAGAGAACGACAGTCCAGGAGGGATGGAAGAGAGAACAATAGTCCAGGAGGGACAGAAGAGAGAACAACAGTCCAGGAGGGATGGAAGAGAGAACAATAGTCCAGGAGGGACGGAAGAGAGAACAATAGTCCAGGAGGGACAGAAGAGAGAACAACAGTCCAGGAGGGACAGAAGAGAGAACGACAGTCCAAGAGGGACAGAAGAGAGAACAACAGTCCAGGAGGGACCGAAGAGAGAACAACAGTCCAGGAGGGACAGAAGAGAGAACGACAGTCCAGGAGGGACAGAAGAGAGAACGACAGTCCAGGAGGGACAGAAGAGAGAACGACAGTCCAGGAGGGACAGAAGAGAGAACGACAGTCCAGGAGGGACCGAAGAGAGAACGACAGTCCAGGAGGGACAGAAGCTTTGTGTGAGACTATAAAGGAGATATTCAAGTTAAATGGATGAGGATGAGTCCGTGTTATCTTGGGATAAAACTGAGGTGTTTAAATGGATTCATAGCATGGAGTGAATTGCAGTGAATGTATTATTTCATAGCCAAACACAATAAATCACAGTACCATGGTTATCAAAGATATCATCTCATGTAAACCGATCTACTATGTATACTCAAATACAATAATTTACACAGAACAATGAACTTAGGCTAACAGACGCATCATTACAAATGCAATGTATAGTAATTTTACTTTTGTATCACTGCAAATATATAAAACTATCACAACCAATTTCTCAAAACAATGGCAGTTTTTAAAATTTCACAACTACAGTGCTGAAAAATATAAATCCACTGGATTTATGAATGTAAAACATATGAAACAATAATTTTGTGGAAACTGACCTGATTTTTAAGCTGGAAAGCTGACCAGAGAGGCATACTGTATCTGCGGGAATATGCCGTGATATATTCGGCATGGGTCAGTAGACAGACATCGGTTTCGTTAATGTTGACCTGTGGCACCCCTAGTGGCAGGAGACGACGTGTCACGTTTTCAGCTTCTGCTTCAGTCATGTTGAACTGCTTGTCGAGTTCCAGTAATAGTTTTTGTAGTGACATTCTAAAATACATATGCACGTTATCAATAGCACTAAAATTTTGATAATATTTGCATTTTGTTAAAAAAACACTATAATTATTTTGTTATAATTCCATCAAGACAACAACATGGGTCAGTGCTTTGGAACACTCTCCACGTATTTTATAATCAATGTAACAATTTCTGAGACACAATCATCCAGTCACATAAGTGTCATATTTTAAAGAAATAACTGCATAAATAAGGATAGAATGAATACATAACTTACAGGTTTTAGGGTAATATATCACAAAACACATGTTAAATTTTGTTGTGGAGATATCAGCCAAAGCTTACCAGGAAAAGAAAACACTAGTAATTGAATTTTACGAATGAGTCATTGCTAGAACTGGTATAAAATCATTCATGCTTGGTACAAGAGCAAAGAAACACATTGCACAAAATGGCCAACTCATCACTACTGACTTCAAACTCATACTGGAACTGCAATGCAGCTAAGTATTGGAGTTGATAAGTTCAACTATAAGTGCGGAGACACATTCAGAGCCTCAACTTAACAGTAGACAGTCTCTGCACAGAAGACAACGACTCTACTCACCGTCAACTGAACACACACACAATGGGAGTTGTTCCGTGTCATCTGCGTCTCTACAGACGGAGCAAGGGGGCAATTTGAGTAGCTGCTCCCTAAAGGGGGCTGGGATGGCAGAGGTAGGGGGCGCTGTAGGATGTGGTGGAGTCGACCACGTGTTCCGTTGTTTGGCGCTGCTGGAATCTGCATGAGTTCTGAAGTAGGTCACAGAGGGAAGTTACATTCACAATACTATACTGAGGCGTTGAAGTCATGCAGATGGCCAAATGTGGAAATATGAACATATTTATTTCTGATATAGATAATATCTAAATTGATTAAATTTTTTTAATGTGGTCACAATGACTTCAAATATATGAGGAGATATGATCTCAGCATTACTGGGAACTATTGACAATGAATTAAATGCAAGTGTGATTATGATGGATGGATGGATATGACAAACGTACCTGTCATAAGATTGTATAGTTCAATGTTTTCAAATGGTTCTATCTTCATGTTTTGCTTGAAAGATGGCCCGTATGCGAGAAAGAGAGCCTGAAATCAAACAATCTACATCATAGACTGATGTATGTGGTTCGAATCCCATGAAACCACATGATGTTTGAGGGTCCTGAATCCTGATAACTCCCACATAGCAATATACCAAGTGCAGCATTTGTCACTGTTACAGTATTTCTAACATAGACTTGTTCCTGTGATCATTCAATCTCTATTGTCACAAATTATGGCATTCCATGAAATACATAACAATGCATTCTGGCATCAGCCAGTGCCAGAGGAGCAGGCTTGACAGAGTGGTGAAAACAGCTTCCAAAACTGTCAACAGTGCACTCACCCCTCTCACAGCTTTATACAACGACAGATCAAATAAAAAAGCTGGCAATATTATCTCAGACCAAACTCACCCTGCTTATCATCTGTTTGAATTATTGCCATTAGGCAAGCTATTTAAAAGCATCAGTGTGAAAACAAATCACTTTAGAAATAGTTTTTACCCCTGTGCCATAGTAGCCCTATCAGGAATGAAATATAGAACACAGCGGTAGAGACCTTGGAATGTTAACTTTGCTGTTTTCACCACTCTGGCAGGTTTGTCCTTTTTCTGCCGTTGGCTGGTGTTGTCACACTGCATATGTGTGCGGAAGTGTGGAGAAGTGTGGGGAAGTGTGGGGAAGTGTGGGGAAGTGTGGGGAAGTGTGGGGAAGTGTGGGGTGTACCTGTTCTCAAATAGCGGATTGATAGCGCTGAACACAAAATCTTTTTTTATTGTGAATTCTTAGTTTAACATAATAATTTTGAATACAATTTTAGTATTCAAGATCACTGCTAAGGATCAAAATAGATTTTAAAGTGCAAAGTTGGGTTTAACAGCTCTAACATTAGTTAAATGGGCCTCTGGACAGGAGACAGAATCACAGTGCTGTAAAGTAACATTAATACCTCGACATTTCTACGGCAACTTCCTCAAGAACCTGAGTTCAGACAAGCAGTTAAACAGGAATCATTAGGCGAAACCACGAACCATTGACAGCAAAGGATCATGAAAATGTAAGGTGGCACTGCGATTTCACATGTCTGTGTTTTTTATGAAAGGTGGCTAAAGTTTCAAGTGATTTTAACATAACGGAGAGTTCATTCCAGATTTAGGGTGCAGTTATAAAAAATCTGGTTGTCAATGTTACAAAAACACAAACATTTTTGTGAGATAGAAGATTTGAAAACAGTCAACCAAAACACTATCGTTGGTGTCTTACTAAAACAGTGTCTTCAGCAACATGGTGACATATTTTTGCATGTTCAAAAAAGGTTCATTTACATTTAACAATGGGTCTGTTTAATGATGAATTTCCTTAGTAGCTCTTTATTTCAGTGAAATGATCCAGCTGTCTGAGAATATATTACAAATTAAGGACCTTATATCAAATTAGTGTCACAGTTGCATAGATAAGGTACTAGGGCACTTCAATGAATGCCTGCATGTCTACATAATCAATAACAACCCTTGTATCATTACTACAGACATTCTTGCATACTCTTGTACCATTACTACATACATGTTCCTGCATACTCTTATACCATTACTACAGACATGTTCCTGCGTACTCTTGAACCATTACTACAGACATGTTCCTGCATACTCTTATACCACCACTACAGACATGTTCCTGCATACTCGTGTACCATTACTACAGACATGTTCCTGCATACTCTTATACCATTACTACAGACATGTGCCTGCATACTCTTGTACCATTACTACAGACATGTTCCTGCATACTCTTATACCATCACTACAGACATGTTCCTGCATACTCTTATAACATCACTACAGACATGTTCCTGCATACTCTTATACCATCACTACAGACATGTTCCTGCATACTCTTATACCATCACTACAGACATGTTCCTGCATACTCTTATACCATCACTACAGACATGTTCCTGCATACTCTTGTACCATTACTACAGACATGTTCCTGTATACTCTTGTACCATTACTACAGACATGTTCCTGCATACTCTTATACCATCACTACAGACATGTTCCTGTATACTCTTGTACCATTTCTACAGACATGTACCTGCATACTTTTGTACCATTACTACAGACATGTACCTGCATACTCTTGTACCATTACTACATAATACCTGCATACTCTTGTACCATTACTACAGACATGTGCCTGCATACTCTTGTACCATTACTACATACATATACCTGCATACTCTTGTACCATTACTACAGACATACCTGCATACTCTTGTACCATTACTACAGACATACCTGCATACTCTTGTAGGCGTTGTCATAGCCGTGGCTTCCACCTTTGCATCTCTTGGATCTTGAATTTAATCTGGAACAAAATTGGTTATAACGGGCAAATAAAATTAACAGAACCCCCAACCAATTTTGTTAAACAATAATAATTAATGTCCTTTAATCGATATTTTTTCCATCAGATCCTCAGTCAATTGTCATACAATGATACAGTTGTTGTGATAATCATCATTTTTAGAGTTTATGTTTACTGAATCGCAAGAAGACAGCATCTAACATGGCATAATAAAATATAAATTAATTACAAGTACGTAGGCCAGTCTTTCCCGCAGGGATAAAGGAAACAAAAGGTGGACAATGAGCATGTGTCGAGACCCACCGATGCCGACTGGCCATATACAACTCCTCCATGATCATGACGATGTCATCAATGCGGGGATGTCTCGCGTAGTGGAATCGCTTCGGTAGATCCTGCTTCTTGTAGAAACGCATGTGCCAGTCTTTCCCACTGACATTGCCATCACAACGCAGCTGCTCCAAAATAGCTTCGGCTGAGTCTGAGACGAGAACAGCAAGCAACTGTCACTAACAAAACTAAGCAACTATAAAGGTACAAACTGTCTTCATCAGTTTACTGGCATTTATTTATATATTGTTATTAATACTATAACATATGTTGACGGACGGACGGACGGACGGACGGACGGGCGGGCGGGCGGGACGGACGGACGGACGGACGGACGGACGGACGGACGGACGGACGGACGGACGGACAGACAGACATTAACTGACATGATGGCCCTATAAACATGAGTCATTACTGAGTCACATTTAAAAAACTGAAAAATACTTTTTATTACTGCAGACTGACGGACACAAGTAATGACCACTGACCACCATCTGCCACCTCCTGTACACTCCAGGAGGTGTTTGTCCGTTGAAATCGGTACTTGCTGGTGATGCGACCAAATACCCCGTCGTATATGAAGTACTTGTTGACATCAATGTACGGAGACAGCGCCACCACGCGGCTACAACTGGTGTCAGCCATGCCTGCAAGGTGGCATGGTTCAGGTCAATCTACAATGGCAACTTCTACCTCCTGACATTCACAGTAAAACTTGAGGTAAGGTCAGAGGTGACTGATTTTGTTGAGTAAAGTGTGCTACAGAAAATAGCGGGATTACACAATGAATCATTGTCTGCAATTCCTGAAATTGCATAACTGTTTTTAAAGGGATGGTGTCAGTTCCTCTGCCTAGAATTAGCAGAGCAGTTATATGTAACGGGAAGTCAGCTGTGTAAAATATGGGAGCATTAAACATCAAAGGTATTGTGGTTAACTCTGCTTGCCTCGGCATTATTGCTAATCAAATTTATTTTGAAATTGGATGTTTTGTTTACCATTTGACATGTTGCGGGTGGAATCGTTCAACATGCTAACATTGTTCTGAGCTTAACAAAGTAACTACATCAAGCTGGCAGGCACTGAACCTTCAACATACATGTTATAGTAATAAGGACATAACGGTAAACTTAAAATGAAACCTAGGAGTTGGTAGCCTTGCTTTAATAGAATTGTTTTAGGTCACAATTTCTCGATATAATTTAGTATCCCTACATGGGACATATATCAAATATTTTTACCAAGTCAATTATTAATATATTATTGAACTAATTTCTCTGTTTGCAGGTACTCTGCAGCACTGTGACTTTATAAACACATATATGTTGAACAACTACTTTGAAACACACAACGGCCCATGTTTTATTTGTCATAAAATTATTATATGTAGTCAGTCATACAAAGATGTTAAAATGAAGAAGGCAAGTGAAAATATTTCACCATGGTCAGCAACAATGATGATATTGATGCACCTGTCCAGTTGTCTCTGCAGCAATCCGTCCATCAGTCGGCCAATGACGTTGTCCACTAACGTTAGATTCCCGTTCACCTTAAAAAAATAAAACAACTAATATTTATAATGTAATAAGGAAATATGGGCATCACAAAAATTGTCATTTTATAAGTCGGGTTTTGCACTTACATAGGTTTACTTTTGGCTGATTGTAAAGTTTTTAAAAAAATGTCTTTGTCTCCCTCTGTAAGTAAACTTCTAATGCTGCACACACCACACGCACGCACGCACGCACGCACGCACGCACGCACGCACGCACGCACGCACGCACGCACGCACGCACGCACGCACACACACACACACACACACTGACCCAGTCATGGAAGGGTCCCCCGTCATGCCCTGCACGGTCAGGCTGGTCGAGATACAACGTCGTGAAGTGAGGCCACTCGACTGACGGTTTGTCAAACCAACTCAGCACCTCATCAACTCGGTCTTCAAACGTGATGGACCTGCAGACAACTACACTTGAGAACATTTGTGACCCAGCACAGCAAAATCAGGAATAAGTAGGAAAATCACTTTTTGAGTTAAAGGTACCATGTGAAAGGTAAATGTATGGGCTTTCCAACGATACCAAACACAAATGTCTAGCTGTATTGGTCGTCAAGTTATTGTTTTATAAAGAGAAGGTGTACCAAGTCATTTTCTGAAAAACGATTCTGAGAAAAACAGCTTTAAAGTTTAATGAAGTATTTTAATACATTTGCAACATAAAGACAGATCATAGGAGCGTGACATTTGGCACAGTTGTAGACCACCTCAATATGCACAGTTTGGTGAAATTTCACCTTTGCAGCTCTTATAGTTCCAGAGATATCCCTTTAGAACATTCTGCAACAAATCGGAAATCGACAGTAAAATGTTCACAGAACCTAGCCATGTGTTCTGTCTGTTTGTGACACAGCACGACACAATCACTGCTTCTTTTGTCATTTTTTGATGTGCCAATGGCAGCAGCCACTTCACGTGATGGGCAGACTGTTGCAGCAGTGGACTGGTGCGGCTTCGGATGTGTCGGCTTTGCTCTGGACAGTTGATGTCCGCAGAATTCATTGATCTTGTCAAACAAACACTATTGGTGGATGTTGAGGCCTGGGGGTGGTGGTTCTGTAGGTAGAGCAGCAGGTGGGTAGACTCCTCGCCTGTGCTGCAAATCGAACCGCTGTTTGTCATCGGATGGCTGCTTCCTGGCGAACACGACAGTGGGTTCTTCAGACGTAAACCTGACACAAAACAAACATAATAGTCTTAACTTCCCATATACAAAACATTTAATGCTGCAAAAAGTTTATGTAATGACTGTCCATTATTTCAAACTGGAGATATATGGACAGTTGATCTTTAAATCAGATGACATATACATAGTGAGCCCAGCAGCTAGGTAAATAAGCAGGCTAACAGCATAATTGACGAATACCTTGGATCATTTAGAGTCAGCTCTGAATCTTATAAACCTTCCATCCCATTCCTTAACTGCTCTAAATCGGAAAATAAAAATGTCTTCTTTCTTACCTGTTGCCAAAAATTACTCGCCTCCCCTAATAATAAAAAATATTCTACCTAATAAATGTGATCATTAATTTCATGAAGATCTACGTACGATAATAACAAGCAGGTATAAATAAGTTAAAAACACAATTCTAAATGAATTACAGTACTAGTTATCCCTAGTATATTACCGTACTAGAACATTACCAGTCACATTGATACTCTCACACTAACAGAAAAACCACGGGTTTATGTGAGTCATGGCATGTCATTGTTAGAGAGCTCAATGTGACAATGAGTGAGGCTGAGCCTGCCACCACAGCAAAAAAGTCAATAGAGCTAGTATAACTTACCCTCAGTCTGGCTGTTATCTCCTTTGCATTCGTTCGGGGTGTCAACAATTTCCCAATCCATGAATTGTTGACAGCAGGGTCCATCATCAAAACACCTGCAACCGCAGATGAATCCACGAATGTGTTCAAGTTCTTGGTCTAAATCTACGAGTACATTTTCAGCAGCGTTGGCGTTGCGATCCATCATCCACGATCGAAGCTGTCAATGTCAGCTGTCACTTGGTATTATTCTTCCTCGCCACTTTAGCACTCAGGGCCAAAACGACACTCCCTGCTTCACTGTTGTTGTCTGACACGTACGAATCCAGTAAACTCTCCATCCGATACGCGCCTAATAGTTGTGTCAAAGATTCGTTGTCAAACACTCCGCGCAGATTTTGCCATCGCGGCCATCGCTGAGGCCTGAGCGCTAGGTCGATCGATGTCTATATCACGCTGCTGTGCAACATCCATGCTATTGTTGAGCCTATCACTGCACATGTTAAAACCTATGTAACTAACAACTAAAACTACGGCATTGACAACTTAATAGTAAATTAGAATTCGCAGATTTTATACAAAACGATGTCCGCTGCACCCGATGTCGAACGAAAACAAACATGGATTCGCGTGGGTTTAAAGGTCAGCCGCCAATCAGCGGGGCGCATTATATCACGTGATTTCGCCAACGTGCTCTTGTTTACGTTTTAGCTTCGTTTTCAAGCATTTTAATTGGCTTTATACTGACATGTGACAAATTTCGCGCGTGGGAATACATCCCATAATAGTTCAGCTTCAAAACGATACCAATATGGCGGGGGTAGGCAGGACATTAAGGCGGACACGATGCATCTGAATGAAGCACATTTTTCGTTCTTCGTGCTCACTGAGGTCGACATAGCTGTTCCAAATATCTCTTTTTAGCAATGTTATCACTCGTTTTATGATGTTACAACAGCATAATAGTAATCTACGATAACTACATTAACTAAATTCACCTATATCTGAAAATCGACCTTTCCATCCAAAAATACCCATTCGCGCACTTTGAAGCTGATTTGCCAGCTTCGGCAATCCCGACTTATTCCTGATTTTGCTGTGCTGGGTCACATTTGATGAATCTGCTTGAAAGTCAACAGTTCACTTTTTAATATGACAAAAGAGATTAATGTTTGTGGAATCAGGGGATGGGGGAGTGGTGCTAAAAACATTTGTCATCACAATATTCACAACTTCAGAAAATACCTGGGGCACTCCACTCTAGTCCAAATTCAAAAGGTCTGGTGGGGCGCATGTCCCGCAGCCCCCTCCCCCCAGGAACTGGATACCAAGATATTACATAATTTGTAGTTGGTGTCATAATATGTTATGTGTACGAATGTGTGTGCGTGTGTACATATGTGTGTGTGTGTGTGTGTGTGTGTGTGTACGTGTGTAGTGTGTGCGTGTGTGCGTGTGTGATGTGTGCGTGTGTGTGTGTGTGCGTGTGTGCGTGTGTACGAATGTGTGCGTGTGTGTGGTGTGTGCGTGTGTACGATGTGTGGTGTGTGTGTGTGTGTGTGTGTGTGTGTGTGTGTGTACGAATGTGTGATGTGTGGTGTGTGTGTGTGTGTGTGGTGTGTGTCGTGTGTGTGTGTGTGTGTGTGTGTGTGTGTGTGTGTGTGTGTGTGTGTGTGTACGTGTGTGTGTGTGCGTGTGTGCGTGTGTGTGAATGTCAACATGGGTGTGCTGTTAATCATTATTGTGGACTTATCATTGAATATGCTTATATCAGACTAATAATCTTAACCATATTCTATTTAGAATGAATGTTAGTGGTTGCACACTATACCCGGTACATACCCTTTGTACTTGTAGCAAATATCTGGATGCAGACCTGCAAAAAAACAAGGATATTTTAGGTATCTCCTGAGTTGGGTTTAAGCATTGACATAATAGTAACACAACACACAGCTATAGCATCCACTGGGGACAGGTAAAAATATTGGTGGAAGGGTGGTGTGGACGGGTGGTGGATGGGTGGTGTGGACGGGTGGTGGACGGGTGGTGTGGATGGGTGGTGGACGGGTGTGGATGGGTGGTGGACGGGTGGTGTGGACGGGTGGTGGACGGGTGGTGTGGACGGGTGGTGGACGGGTGGTGGACGGGTGGTGGACGGGTGGTGGAGGGTGGTGGACGGTGGTGGACGGGTGGTGGACGGGTGGTGTGGACGGGTGGTGTGGACGGGTGGTGTGGACGGGTGGTGTGGACGGGTGGTGGACAGGTGGTGTGGACAGGTGGTGGACGGGTGGTGTGGACGGGTGGTGTGGACAGGTGGTGTGGACGGGTGGTGTGGACGGGTGGTGGACGGGTGGTGGACAGGTGTGTGGACGGGTGGTGTGGACGGGTGGTGGACGGGTGGTGGACAGGTGGTGTGGACGGGTGGTGGACGGGTGGTGGACGGGTGGTGGACAGGTGGTGTGGACGGGTGGTGGACGGGTGGTGGACGGGTGGTGTGGACGGTGGTGGACGGGTGGTGTGGACGGGTGGTGGACGGGTGGTGGACAGGTGGTGTGGACGGGTGGTGTGGACGGGTGGTGGACGGGTGGTGGACAGGTGGTGTGACGGGTGGTGGACAGGGTGGTGTGGACGGGTGGTGTGGACGGGTGGTGGACGGGTGGTGGAGGGTGGTGGACAGGTGGTGGACGGGTGGTGTGGACAGGTGGTGGACGGGTGGTGGACGGGTGTTGTGGACGGGTGGTGGACGGGTGGTGGACGGGTGGTGGACGGGTGGTGGACGGGTGGTGTGGAGGGTGGTGGACGGGTGGTGTGGACGGGTGGTGGACGGGTGGTGGACGGGTGGTGTGGACGGGTGGTGGACGGGTGGTGTGGACGGGTGGTGGACGGGTGGTGGACGGGTGGTGGATGGGTGGTGGATGGGTGGTGGACGGGTGGTGGACGGGTGGTGGACGGGTGGTGTGGACGGGTGGTGGGACGGGTGGTGTGGACGGGTGGTGGACGGTGGTGTGGACGGTGGTGGACGGGTGGTGTGGACGGGGGTGTGGACGGGTGGTGTGGACGGGTGGTGGACGGGTGGTGGACAGGTGGTGTGGACAGGTGGTGGACGGGTGGTGTGGACGGGTGGTGGACGGGTGGTGGACAGGTGGTGTGGACGGGTGGTGTGGACGGGTGGTGGACGGGTGGTGGACAGGTGGTGTGGACGGGTGGTGGACGGGTGGTGGACGGGTGGTGTGGACGGGTGGTGGACGGGTGGTGTGGACGGGTGGTGGACGGGTGGTGGACGGTGGTGGACGGGTGGTGGAGGTGGTGGACGGGTGGTGGACGGTGGTGGACGGGTGTGGACGGTGGGGTGTGGACGGGTGGTGGACGGGGGGACGGGTGGTGGACGGGTGGTGGACGGGTGGTGGACGGGTGGTGGAGGTGTGGACGGGTGGTGGACGGGTGGTGGACGGGTGGTGGACGGGTGTGTGGAGGGTGGTGGACAGGTGGTGGAGGGTGGTGGACGGGTGGTGGAGGGTGGTGGACGGGTGGTGTGGACGGGTGGTGGACGGGTGGTGGACGGTGGTGGGACGGGTGGTGGACGGGTGGGGGACGGGTGGTGGACGGTGGTGGACGGGTGGTGGACGGGTGGTGGACGGGTGGTGGACGGTGGTGGACGGGTGGTGGACGGGTGGGTGGACGGGTGGTGACGTGGACGGGTGGTGTGGACGGGTGGTGGACGGGTGGTGGACGGGTGGTGGACGGGTGGTGTGGACGGGTGGTGGACGGGTGGTGGACGGTGGGTGGACGGGTGGTGTGGACGGGTGGTGGACGGTGGTGGACGGTGGTGGACGGGTGGTGGACGGGTGGTGGACGGGTGGTGGACGGTGGTGGACGGGGTGGGTGTGGACGGGTGGTGGACGGGTGGTGGACGGTGGTGTGGACGGTGGGTGGACGGTGGTGGACGGGTGGTGGACGGGTGGTGGACGGGTGGTGTGGACGGGTGGTGGAGGGGTGGGGGGGGACGGTGGGTGTGGACGGGTGGTGTGGACGGGTGGTGGACGGGTGGTGGACGGGTGGTGTGGACGGGTGGTGGACGGGTGGTGGACGGGTGGTGGACGGGTGGTGGACGGGTGGTGGACGGGTGGTGGAGGGTGGTGGACGGGTGGTGAGGGTGGTGGACGGGTGGTGGACGGGTGGTGGACGGGTGGTGGACGGGTGGTGTGGACGGGTGGTGGACGGGTGGGTGGACGGGTGGTGGACGGGTGGTGGACGTGGTGGACGGGTGGTGGACGGGTGGTGGACGGGGTGGTGTGGACGGGTGGTGGACGGGTGGGGGGGTGTGGACGGGTGGTGGACGGGTGTGTGGACGGTGGTGGACGGGTGGGTGGACGTGGTGGACGGGTGGTGTGGACGGGTGGTGGACGGGTGGTGGACGGTGGTGGACGGGTGGTGTGGACGGTGTGTGTGGACGGGTGGTGGAGGGTGGTGTGGACGGGTGGTGGACGGGTGGTGGACGGTGGTGGAGGGTGGTGGACGGGTGGTGGACGGGTGGTGGACGGTGGTGTGGACGGTGGTGGACGGGTGGTGGGACGGGTGGTGGACGGGTGGTGGACGGGTGGTGGAGGGTGGTGGAGGGTGGTGGAGGGTGGTGGACGGTGGTGGACGGGTGGTGGGACGGGTGGTGGAGGGTGGTGGACGGGTGGTGGACGGGTGGTGGATGTGGGGGTGGTGTGGACGGTGGTGGACGGGTGGTGGACGGGTGGTGTGGACGGGTGGTGGACGGGTGGTGTGACGGAGTGTGTGGACGGGTGGTGGACGGGTGGTGTGGACGGTGGTGGTGTGGACGGGTGGTGTGGACGGGTGGTGGACGGGTGTGTGGACGGGTGGTGGACGGGTGGGTGGACGGTGGTGGACGGGTGGTGGACGGGTGGTGGACGGATGGTGGACGGGTGGTGGTGGACGGGTGGTGGACGGGTGGTGTGGACGGGTGGTGGACGGGTGGTGGACGGGTGGTGTGGACGGGTGGTGGACGGGTGGTGTGGACGGGTGTGTGGACGGGTGGTGTGGACGGGTGGTGTGGACGGGTGGTGGACAGGTGGTGTGGAGGGTGGTGGGACGGGTGGTGGACGGGTGGTGGACGGGTGGTGGACGGGTGGTGTGGACGGGTGGTGGACGGGTGGTGGACGGGTGGTGGACGGGTGGTGTGGACGGGTGGTGGACGGGTGGTGGACGGGTGGTGGACGGGTGGTGTGGACGGGTGGTGGACGTGGTACGGGTGGTGGACGGGTGGTGTGGACGGGTGGTGGACGGGTGGTGTGGACGGGTGGTGGATGGGTGGTGTGGATGGGTGGTGGACGGGTGGTGGACGGTGGTGGACGGGTGGTGTGGACGGATGGTGGACGGGTGGTGTGGACGGATGGTGGACGGGTGGGGTGGACGGATGGTGGACGGGTGGTGTGGACGGATGGTGTGGACGGGTGGTGGACGGGTGGTGTGGACGGGTGGTGTGGACGGGTGGTAGATGGGTGGTCTGGATGGGTGGTGTGGATGGGTGGTGGACGGGTGGTGGACAGGTGGTGGATGGGTGGTGGATGAGTGGTGTGGACAGGTGGTGGACGGGTGGTGGACAGGTGGTGTGGAAGGGTGGTGGACGGATGGTGGACGGGTGGTGTGGACGGATGGTGGACGGGTGGTGTGGACGGATGGTGGACGGGTGGTGTGGACGGATGGTGGACGGGTGGGGTGGACGGATGGTGGACGGGTGGTGTGGACGGATGGTGTGGACGGGTGGTGGACGGGTGGTGTGGACGGGTGGTGTGGACGGGTGGTAGATGGGTGGTGTGGATGGGTGGTGGATGGGTGGTGGATGAGTGGTGTGGACAGGTGGTGGACGGGTGGTGGACAGGTGGTGTGGATGGGTGGTGGACGGGTGGTGGACAGGTGGTGGATAGGTAAAACAGTGAAGCCGCAGCCTTCCAAAATTATAGATACTGTCAGTTATGCCTTGAAAATGGGTGTCAGACGTGTGTTTGTAGTTTATTTCAGGTCATAAAACACATCTCAACTGGCTTGTAATAACAGCCACGTGTCCACCAAAAAATTGATGACTGGCAAAAATGTTATCCTGAAAGGCCCTGCCTTTAACTCCTGAGATAGTCAGATAGAGAAAATAGTAAATTAATCACATATGTGTACCATATTTTCTATTGACGTGTACATATCTAATTTCTTTGCACAGGCATATTAAACTATCTTATCACATCTAATAACTGTCAGCTTAGATATAATCTCAGACATAACCTTGTACTTTCTTATCAAGGTAGATGTTTGTTTAGGTTTCTGATGATAACGTCTTATGACATGTTTAGCTACCCGTGGCAAATGTAATCATACCAGAGAGGATACACAGTTTGTTTTCCATGTACCCGATTTGGATGCACAGACAGGAGTGACTGGCCACTTGTAAGCTGTAAATCTTTAGTACATACTTGTCTATAATTAGCATTTCCAACGCATGCACTAACCCTGAATCTTGACGTCAGAGCCAGGCCAGAACATGATAGCCGACCTCTTGTTGGCTTTGTGTACTGTGTTCCAGATCTGGAAGCAGACAATATCCTGTGCATGGTGACGTACATCACATCAAACACCTTCATCTCCTTCGATACTGTTACAATTAGCAGAGGTTGCAAAACATTACAGCCCAAAAAATGTGTGAATACGTTTGCATGCATGGGTTGACCATCATATTGTGGTGAAATGTATTGATATAGACTTATTTCTCATCATATTGTGGTGAAATGTATTGATATAGACTTATTTCTCAATACTGCATCATTATCAGTGTTGTTTTGTAAATAATAAGTGCAATATCTTTTTGTTTCCATGGTGCAGTTAAAACTGGTTTTACCACCGACAACAAACATCCCAGCAGAGACTCATATCCATATCCAGACATCTAGAGCAATTAGAAGTGATGAGTGACATGTATAATAACTAACTACTAACTACCAAGTACACAGACTGGGAGACAAACTTTGAACTTACTGGTGTTGATTTACCATCTGTTGCTTGGTGCTAATTGAAAATGTTTCAGAGGTAACTTTATGAATACTACTTTTGCAACAATGTGATCCAAATCTTGAAGGAATAGGGAAAATGTTGACTACCTATCTTTAATAATTACCTGGTTAATTTTTAATAATCTTTAATTTTAAAAAATTAAATTTATTATCTTATAAACGTTTAGAAGTACTTGATACGTTTAAATTTATTATTTGATTAACTTTGAGAAGCATCATCACTTTAAAAAAAAATCATTTATATTTTGGAGAAATGATGTCTTAAATTATTATGTAAATAAGATATATAAAATCATGCGCACCTACCGGTTCTCCTTGCCACCAGCGTGGATCAAACATTGTCTCACTTTTCAGTGTAAACATCTCCTTCACGTCCGTGTCATACATTCTGTTGTCAATAATGCCATGGGACTCCGGGTACAAACCCTGAAAAAGAAGTGCTACATTACCACTGGTCCAGACCTGATCTGAAACCTGAACCATCAATTCTGTCAGCATCACTCTTAATCTACACAGCAGATATCAACTTAAAATGTAAAGTAGTAAACAACATCTGCATTGCCAGTTTTGGAAGAACGACAAGTTTTGATGTTTGCTGGAAAGATGGCGATTGTGTGGGTCTGCACTTTCTGAGGGTTGCTAACTTGACTGAAATCTTGATGGTCTCAGACTTTCTGTCTGGCAGTAATTTTTTGAACTTTTTGAAATATGATGAGATGTTAGCAGTAAGAGTTGGAAAATGTCTTTTATCGACTCTCAAATTCGATCAGAAAATATTTATGAAATGGACTATCAGTCTTGCTAAGAAATATTCAGTGAAAAGCAATTATCACCAGATTAAAAACTTTACAGTGATGGATTGAAAAGGTAAGTTTTTATATAGTGCAGTATCCGGGCCACTAGGTTGCTCAGAGCACTTTATACTTTACTTCCCCGGCAGACCTGTTCAATCAAACACCATCTCAACTTCTCTGGGAAGCATCTTGACATGCTACAATTAATGTGCAAAGGCTGTGCACAGTACCACATACATATATCCCCCCCACTGTCTTTAGCCAGGTACTCATTTATACAGGTGAATGAATAGGAGCAATGTAGAGTGAAAAAGCTTGCCCAAGGTTTGACACCACAGCAGTTTTTGAACCTGGGTTCTCTTAATCGAGAGTCTGAAACTCTATCCCTGAGCCACAGCGCTCTACACAGGAAGTCTGCTGTCTTGAGTGTAGAAATGTTGAATGTCAAAGAAAATTGTGGTTTGCTCGGCACACCTTGGTATTATTGACACTAAAGCTTGTTTTGAAAATGGATCTTTTGCTATCTGAATCTGAATCTGAATGGGATACGTCGTAAAGAAGCCAATAGTGGCTATTATATACGACGGGGGTGTGCGCATGTTATTGAGTGTTTGAGCCGCAGGTCAGGCGACTGAAATCAGTTATGGTTTCAGCCTGGACCTGCGACTCGTTTAGTTGGTTCCAGTCGGCTATTGTTTTTACAAAAAATGAATTCTTAAATTGTTCAGTGTGGGCTGTGGGTACTATAAAACATCTGGTGTTGTTGGTTGTTAGTTGTTGGACAAAATTTGAGGATACATGGTCGGGGAAGTGTTTAGGCTTAATGTGTCTTTTGTTTGTTTTTTGGGGCCGGAAGAATGTTTCAGTGGGGAGAGCTGGGATAGATCCTCTAACAGTTCTGAACATGAATTTTAGTCTTTGGTCGCGTCGTCTATTGTCTAATGTGTCGAGGTTAAGGTTGGTGAGCATGGTTGTGACAGATCCTGGGTGTCTAGAGCGGTAGTCTCCAGTGATGAAGCGAGCTGCACGGTGTTGAATTTGTTCTAATTTGTCTATGTCCCCCCGATGGTATGGGTCCCACACTATGGCTCCGTATTCTAAGACAGCGCGCACAAGGGCAATGTATGCCGTCCGTTTGCTGTTAATGGGGCATCTGCGTATATTTCGTCTTAGGAAGCCAAGTGTGCTATTTGCTTTTTTGGTTATTGTAGAAATGTGTGAGTGCCACTTTAAGTCATTAGATATGGTGATGCCAAGGTACGGGTTGGTAGTTACATATTCCAGAGTTTCATTGTTTAGGCTATAGAAGAATTGTGTTTTATTTTTTATGCTTAGGATGTGACATTTGTTTGTATTAAAATTCATCCCCCAGGTATTTGCCCACTTCCCAAGTTGCGTTAAGTCCTTCTGTAGCAAAATATGGTCGTTGAATGTCTGTATTTTCCTGTATAATAGGCAATCGTCTGCAAAGAGGCGGACTTGAGATTTGACAGAGGTTGGTAAGTCATTTATGTGACACAAGAAGAGCAAAGGGCCTAAGACTGTGCCTTGTGGGACGCCAGAATCAACGGGTATTTCTCTCGACATTTTACCGTCGAGTACGACTTTCATTGTTCTTCCAGTCAGGAATTTGTTTAGCCATTCAAGTATTGTGCCTCCGATTCCATAATGGGATAATTTTGTAAGGAGTTTTGAGTGGGGAACGGTGTCAAATGCCTTGCTAAAATCTAACACTGCCATGTCTGTCTGGGTTCCAGTGTCGAAGGAGGAGAATAGGTCATGCATAGTGGTTAGAAGTTGTGTTTCACATGAGAAGCCTGCTCTGAAGCCGTGGTTAAGGTCTGTTAGGATGTTGTGTTCTTCAAGGTAAGTCATAAGGTGGCGGTAGATGATGTGTTCAAGAATTTTACATGGAACAGATGTAAGGGAGATGGGACGATAGTTTTCTGGTAGATGTTTATCTCCTTTTTTGAATACGGCCGACACGTTTGCAGTGCGCCAGTCTGAGGGTAGGACGCTGTGTCCAATGACCGTTGGAAGATGTCCCTGAGTGCTGGGGCTAGGGTGTCAGCACAGTTCTTCAAAATGACATTCGGGATTTGGTCAGGCCCACATGCTTTGTGGGGATTGATGGCTTTGAGTAACTTGCATACTCCGGCTGTGTTAATGTTAATATCACTTATAATTGGGTGTTGTGGAGGGTCAAGGTGTGGGGGAGCAGATCCACCATCTCTGGTGAAGACACTCTGGAACTGGTCCAGGAGAATTTCAGCCTTCTCCTTGCTGTCACACACCAGTGAACCATTCTTTTTCAGGGGGGCTACTCCAATGTTGTCTTGTTTTCTGCTTTTAATGTATTTCCAGAAGGGTTTTGAGTTGTTTGTCTGGAGTCCTTGGGTTATGGTATTATTGATGTATTCCCATTCGGCTTTACGCATACTTCTCCTACATGTTTTTTGGATGAATTTGTAGTTTGTCCAGTTGTTTGTTTCCTTAGCTTTCTTATAGAGTCTTCTCTTTCGCTTTAGTAGTCGATGCAGCTTCCCATTTAACCATGGGAGGTTGCATCGGCTGGAGTTTCAGTTTTGATGGGATATGTTTGTCAATAGATTCTGTTAGCGTATTCTTGAAGGTTGACCACAGTGATTCGGTGCATGCACCTGTGTTGTATTGGGTGTTGATTTTGTTTGACAAGGTGTTAAAGTCATCATTAAGGCTTCCCCAGTCAGCGCGAGCAAACTGGTAGATCTGTCTGCGTTGTTTATTTTGGTATTGGATTTTTACGTCGAAATCTGTGACAATAATATCGTGGTCGGATATGCCTGGTACCGATACAGAGTGTGTTACTATTGTTGGATTTGTAGTGAAGACTAGGTCTAACAATTTGCTTTCTCTAGTTGAACTATTATGGACTTGCGTTAGTTGGGCACTTTCGGTTACGTCAATGAGGGATTGCTGAGTGGATCAGTCTGGACTACAGGTATTTACGTTTCCTATTTCCCATGATATGTCGGGGCAGTTGAAGTCTCCGCAGAGGATTATTTGTTTTTGTTTTGAACTTCTTGTTATCGTTGTTAGGGATTTATTAAGTTCTTGTATGGTATTGTTGCATCGGTGTGGCATGTAGAAGGAACCTATTAGCATGTTTTTTTTATTTTGAAGTTGTATTTTTGCCCACAGAATTTCACAGTCACTATCTAGGTCTGGTTGGTTGGAAGATACGATGTCCTTCCGCACAAGCAAGAAAACACCTCCTCCTGCTGTGTTGTGGTCTTTCCGGTATGCGGTGTAGTTTTCTGGGAATAATTCACTGGATTTTATGTTATTGTTGAGCCAGGATTCAGAACCACAGATGACGTCTGGTTTTATATAGTTTATAGATGCTAGATCACACTACGACAATTCACGGTCATAACACGCAGGTTTTTCTTTTGTGGGAGGTCAAATGCAGATGAGCTTGTTCTGGAGCTGGTGAATTTTGCTTTGTTGGAGGAGCGTGATGAATTATTGGACCTTCTTGTTGGATTCTCTGACATGTGTTGGTCTGTTGATTTGGGACTGCTAGTGAAGAGTGGGTTGAAGGTTGGAGAGAGTGATTCCAGAGTGATGTTTTCATTAGCAATTGGTTCGTAAAAACTTGGAGAGATTTCAAAGCTTCGGAAGGTGAAGCTTGATATATTAAGTGTTTGGCACCTACAGCACAAGCACTGTACGTTTGAGCGTTGTAACAAGCTATAATCTTTGGTGCACATTTCAAGACATGACCGATGGTACCATATGCTGCATTCATCACAGCATACAGCTTCTTCATTGGGTGACCACGAGACAGCGAGCTGCAAAAGCCACACGGGTATACAGGTTGATGCCTTGGACCGGGGTTGGTTTGTATGTCTCCCGAGAGGAAGAGGGCAAGTATGGTCAGTGTCTTATTACTTTTTGGACTAGGCCATGTAAGATGAGCTGAATTGAAGGAGCGGCGTGAGAAAGCAAATATTCCATTGATCGAGTTAGTTTCAGTAGCATCAAAGGACTGTGAAAAGAATCTATTGGAGGCTAGTATGAGCAAAAGCACAAACAGGAATCCTTGGAACATTGTTGTGCACTGCTGGATGGAAAGACAATCAGTAATCGATAATTTGTGAGTCCAAATGATATAGGCTGCAGTACTGCTGAACTATTATCTGTTGTTTAATATATTACGTGTATGAGTGTCAAGACGCTAGTGCAGTGCAAAAGGAAAATGTAGGTCTTCACCCAAATTGGGCCCCAGGGCGTCACTGGGAGTAAGGTGTCTGGCGAAGGGCCTGTTAGTAGGAAAGGTTATTGTTTTTAAGTGTTGATGAATTTATTTTGTTTCATTGGTACTGGCAGCCTATCAAAGGAATGGATCTAAGTTGTTGAATAACGTGACAACGTTACTTTCCGTCTAATTTGCGTAACTGCATATGTTTATAACTAATTTAATGTAGTTTGTGTTTGTTGTGTTTGTCACATTAAAATGTGAGGAAATACGGTTTTATTTGAGTTGTGTTGGGGGTTTGGGTATCGCGCGCTTTAGTGGTTGTTTACATCGGCGCCATTTTGATGAGCCGGTTGCAGAGCGGACTAATTTTGCCACATTTTGCAAGTTACTTTAATCTTGCATATGTTTTTATTTGGGGATTATATGTACTATATTTGTAACTAACTCAATTAAGTTCGCGTTTATTCTGGTCGTATAAAATATTTGAAATACGCTTTTGTTTGAGTTGTGTTGGGGGGATTTGGGTTTCGCGCGCTTTTAGTGGTTGTTTACATAGGCGCCATTTTAAGGAACTGGTTGCTGTGCAATTTAATTTTGCAAAATATAGTTTAGGGTAAGTTGTTCGGAAAAGTTATTGGCGGGTTATGTTCTAAACGTGATACTATTGAACATCTGTGAATTTTAGTTTGCAAGAGCTATTAGATGTTATCCTGTTAGTGATAATAGTAGAGCCGGTAAAACAAAACGACTACACCTGACGCATGCGCACAACATCATTTGAATGTGTTGCATGATGGATACTGTCTAACTGCACACATTGTTACCAGCTTGATCAAGAAACTAAATAACATTTGCCAGGTAGTGTGCCTCAGCATATGTATTAGTCACAAGAACACGATAGTACACAGAAATTTAAACCGAGAAGTAGACACCCTTCTGTTAGTGAGGCTGCAGTGTATCACAAAGTACAGTTCAACTTTTATGAATATGTAAACTGTAACTTGGCATACATACTCTGATTTGAAACAAGGTCCTATTCTACCCCCTACTGCCTACTACCCTTTACACCCCCTTCCCACATCCAACCAATATATCAAAATTGCGCTAATTTTGCAATCTCCTTATGACTGGTTGTAAATACGGGAAAAACGAAGACAAGGAAGGCAAACACTCACAGTAACCTGTGTGTAGTGATTGGGGAAAGTCTTTGACGGGAACACAGAGCGCATATAGGGGGCGTGTACACCGCACTCACTCATGCGTCGCAACACAGGTGTGAAGTTGCGCACGAGATAGTCGGCCCGGAAGCCATCCAGGGAGATCAGCAGGAGAGGGGGGACTGAGACACTGCAAGACAACATAGACGAGGCAATATTATTTGTTACAAATCACCACAACTAACAGGCCCATTTAATAAAGATGATTGCAAAACAAGCTTCTGTATCACTGAGAACATAATTTATGTGAAGCACTGGCAAAAGTGTGAAATTCTTTGGTATATAAAAGATCATTGACATGTAGCAAAATCAAGTTTAAGATGTAAAATTAAGCTATGAGCTTAAATAAAAGTGTTAATGAAATATCCCTCAATTCTTCTCTGACAAAGCTTTGATCCCAAAAATTATCTTAACACTGCAGTAAATGTTCCATATAGCTGCACCAAAACCTAGATTGTACATTAATCATTACTTTAAAATCATCTAAAACTATTGTTACATTTAATGAAAAACTTCATTCCCATCCTAAATCTACAGCACCCACTTATGCATCAACTTTCTTGATTGTACCTTGTCATTATAATTTTGTCACACCTCCTCAGGATGTAGACTTACTGTAAGATTTACTACTGTAATGTTATCATCAATCTTGTTTTAAACTGACTTTTGCAGAGTTGCACTTTGCCAAGAATTACTGTGGTACAAAAGATATAATGACCACTACCATCAGATACAAGTGTCACAACTTAATTTTAGCAATACAGTCTGCTGTATTTACATCTACAATTCACGCTATAATAATAAGCCAATTGGGTAATGCAAACATATTTTTAACTGGTTTGCATAAATCTTGCCAAAGAATACTAATATTATGAGACTTCAATTCATGACTTAAACATTGCCATCTCACATTTCAAGTTTATAAATATCTATTACACTATCAATGTAACTGAACTGTAAAGCTTGTTTGAATATGTCGTATAAATTAAATAAGTTTGCTCTTATATCACGACTAAGCACAACAGTGTTTTCACGGGCTGCAGGTTTAAAAAAACAAAAACAACTACGGTTGGAAAGTGAGAAGGAAGCCATTGACTTAGCATGAATCATAAATGCAAGGGTTAATAAATCTAAATATATTACAAGACATACCCTTCTGGACATACTGGTGCTTGACCGGCGTCCAGACACGGAGAGTCTATCCAGTGTTTGTCCACCCGCCGGTCAGACTTGTTGTGTTGAAGAGATGAGAAGCAGCCAGGCTGTTGCTTGTGGGGCTCGGGAGACCGCTGCGAGCTCTGGCGGAGACCGAGACCAAAGCCCAGACCCAACGCAATGATTACCTGTGACAATGCAATGATTACCTGTGACACGTCCCATCTGAATCAATGCGTAATATGTCTGTGGCAACGCACACCCAGTTGCCTGTTTTTAAACAGAACTTGACAATTTTTTATTATTTTAATCTGAGCCACATCGTGATCTGCACTGATATAAACAGAACAGTGCGACAATGCTCCGGTTGGATTATGTTTTTATATGGAAGAACACATATAAAAGATTATTCAAATGTCTAACTGGTTTTTGTATACTGACACTACCATTAGGACTTTTTAAACATCATTAAGCATTATTGTTAGCATAGCAAACATTACCATTTCCAGGATGGGATAACTTGATATACCCGGGTATATGGGATAGCCACGATAGCAATATTTACCTTTCAAGGAACATATATCATTATACAAACTCCATGTATGTACTGACACAGTGGCCAGTTTCCTGAAGCATCTGCAGTGCATGATTTCTGCAATTGTTGGATGTTACATTTTATGCTACAATTAGAAGAACCTTTACTCCAATGTAATTTTTGAAACAGTAAAATTATTACGTTTCTTTTGTGGGATCAAAGAAATAGCCCTGGACGTTTGATGCCTGAGAATCAAACCATGTAACATAACCACATACGTACCAGACATGGGTTAATTTCACTTGTTAATTCAATTAATTGAAATACTTTAATTAACTCAATGTATGTACATAAATTAATTACAAAAATATGGTAATTGATTTATTTTTGGGATGTGTCCGTGAATTTAATATAGTTGACAACATATCAATTAACTTTCAAATAACTTTGATTTATTGTGCATTCCCATGTCAATAGTCAGCCAGTAGTGAGAGCATTCACAATCAGTTCCAGGGTGAGTCAGTTGCATGTGGTCACTCAGACAACATAAAGACACAAGCAATTGCTTGAGTACCCCCATTAGTCTCACTGTCTTCCATGTGTGAATTGGTGAATAGGGGTAATTTCCACTGTGAGTGAGACAGTGGAGCCACAAATTACATAAGACTATTTACTTTTGTTTACCCATCCAAGTGCACCCCATAAGACGTCTGTTTAATATAGCTGGAAAGTGTTCAGTACTAAAAGATACTGTTTAATTAAGTGGAAACTGTGACATCTGAGTTGATCATGTTCTTTATTAAATATAACAACTGATCTGGACCTGTCATTGAACACTGGTTAGCAACAGCCTGATGTGATGAATTACCTGGTAATACCAGTTAATTTACTTACGGCAAACCTAAAGCTACCATGTATGTTATCAGTTTATTGCTGTTTGTATGTTTTAGAAAACACTGTTTTAAGAGCAACACTCTCAAACCAATTAATTTCTTTTTTCCTGTGTTTTTATCACAGAAAGTTAACTGTTAATTTAATTTTAAAGTAAATTATTAATTTTAAGAATGCACCTTTGAAATCTAAAAACATTTCGAGTTTTCCACAAAAAACAGTCCAGTACTTATCAATAATAGTTTAATTTAATATACTATGTTTCATATTTCTATTAAAAAAACGAGTGTAAATTACCATTACAAAAAGTAGGCTAATGTGCAGACATGTGGTGTTACACTATACTCCAAAGACGCCATGAGTTATTTCTGTTGACGAATTATCTCTAAGTGGATGACATAAGTAGACGTGACATACACAGATGATAAACAGCAGCACCAGCATCTGTCTACCCATGCATGACCTTCGCCTTGACCTCCCGACTCTCTCGCCCTGGCAACAGCAGAAACACAGAAATAGCATTGGCCACACCAAAACACACTTTTAAGTTAAAGTAATTTGACATGTAGCACAAGCCACATGTTTGCTAATGTCAATTCATGTAAATGCATAATCAGAACGGATATTTGTAGTATTTTAATTAGTATTGGCATGTCTATGAATCACATTATCTATTTTCTATCTAAAGCATTTTAACCAATGACATACACTGAAATATAACATTTTTACAGCTACCTCATTGTAGCTTGATTTATCTGGGGGATAGAACCACATGTCTGCCCCACAGAAATTCTATGGGGTAACTGCCCCTTCCCCCTGTTCCCATGCACATGCCACCAAGTATAAGCAGCTATCAGGACCAGCCATTGTCAATGACTTCAACGACATTACTAGTGACACCAACATAAACAAATGTTTTCTTTCAGGCAATTGTGAAACACCTAATTATCTGCCTGGAAAACTGTTGAAAGCAGCACACAGCCTGTACTTTGACAAGGATGCACATTATGTATTAGGAGATGTAACTGATCTGCAGTTAAAAAACAGAAAAGTAATTACTGGAATTTCTTTTACTCAACACATGATCAAGTGACATCGCTACCACTGATAAGACCCTCGTTGAAAAAGAAATTTGTTCTCGTATTTACCCAGCGAGACCATAAATTATAAGGAAAGATTTATAGAAGCACCGCCAGCACAGATGTTTACACTGAATAAGCTGCAGGTAAATACAGAAACCTTGACTAGACTGGCAGGGCTCATGGCAAAAGGATCACTTGATAAGCTTCTGTATTCAGCTGTCACATTATCACCAGACAAGATTGCACTGTCAGTTGTAAACACATAATATTGATCCCAACCACAAACATGAAGGAAGTTTAGAAATTGGGATTTAAACTAGCCAAGGAAGAAAATGAACTTAAACATATGGAGATATAAAATGATTATGGACAGTCATGAGAACTTTGTCAAAAAGTGAATGAGGGATCGCCATTTCTATTATGAAAAATCCACATTAACTGAATGTATTTCTTAAAAGCAGCAGATCCTTTACAGAATAAAAAACATAGTTTAGTCAGGTCCAACCTATGTTTTTGTCACCAGTAATGTCTTTCAACCTGATTGCAGTAGACAAGATCACCCCTGGCCGAGGACGTTTCATGTGTGCGCTCTATGTATGTTTAGAAGGGGAGAAAAATCTAACAAATGCATTGTGACTCGCGTTACAATACCTTATTTTTCGTGACTCGCGTTACTTCGTTACACATATTCAGTGTCCTATATCACAGTATAGATTCACTAGATATGGATATAGTTTGTGTCATTTAATAAAGTATAAAAAGAAGGAGGAGATTTATAATGGGCAGTCTTAGACTACCAAAGACTGCTGTATAAAGTTAAAAATCTATAATTTTGTGATGCGCGTTACACAAAAATGACCACCTCAGTGTAGAAGCATCTCTTAAAAAATACAGAACAGACTCAGAAATATTATTGTCATAATACATGAGACTAAGGCTTTAAAAAATAACAGCAACTGAGCAAACCAAGAGAGTAACAGAAAATAGGGATATAAAGGGCTACTAATTATTTACATATCAGATGAGTGAAATGTCATTTCATTGCTAATGGTTTTATGTAGCATTTTCACATAAAGCATTGTGCAATGATTGACAAAATTTCTTTCCTATAACTTTAAGTTTTGTCCTATCAAAAACATGCAATATGCCTTTGAAATTCAATTAATAAAATGTCAGACCATTTTCAAAATTGTCATGGAAATGCCCAGGTGGTATTAAAAAATTGCAAATATTGTTCCAAGCTTAATAAAGTAACTAAACACATATTGATAGGAAGTAAACCTTCAACATAATCTTAAATGAAAAAAGCCTAGGAGCTGGCACCCTTGTTTAACAAACAGTCGAGTGTGATTACAGTCTGAAGATGCTACTAGATAGCACCATACACTGCACATGTACTGGTGGATCATTAACATCAGCCTCTTTAACACTGGATATTTCATCTTTTAAATCTAGGAGTCACACAAACACCAACCAAGAGACATGCAAGTAGATGAAACACAGAAGTCTCGGACTCGTGAACTTCCTTAATGATGACGCCTGAATAAAATATGAAAACTAAAATATCGAACCATTACATTAATACAATGTCATTTCACACAAACAATATTAGATATGATACGTAAAGTAAATATTCTAAAATGACATAATAATACACCCATATACTTACAGGGAAGTCATAGTAATTTGTATTTCCACTTCCATTATTCACCACCGAAGTTAGTTCATACTGGTCTCGAACCTTGACAAAAAACAAGTTATCATAAGTAATGATTAACGTCCAGTAGATTCAACGTTAAAATGACCAATCATAATGGATCCTGTTATTACATGAAATGTTTTGTACATATTTGGCAGAGCAAGTTTTAATTACAGATGTTCGGTCAATAATTTTGGTGTAAATGTGACTCACGGTACTGATGTATAAAGACACATTACCCAAGTCGCCAGGACATTTTACTGTACTTTGTGACGCTAAAAACCACTATAATAATATAACAGTCAGTAGTTATCAAGTTATACACAATGTCAATGACTCACAATGTGCACTAATGTCTTATAATAAGTTTTATATCTTCAAATGAACAGCGACGTGTCAAAGTGTCTGCGACAAATATGACTGATTATTTTTATCATATATGAACACGTTTTGTTTCTGTTGCCAATCATTACGATGAACTAGAAATGAAAGTAAGAAAGGCGAATGTCGTCTGCTAGACGCATAAACTCGACTTCGCGGTCAGACACAGGCAATGCCAGGCGCAGAGGGTTCGCCGCAGCTGCATTCGGCCGTGCATGCATGCTAACGATGTAACCCGAATCGGGACGTATATGTAGTGCTGCTGTTACGAAATGGGTTAACTTTGCCACACGGGCGCAAACCACAATGAATCAGGGTCGACGAACAACAAAGTGACTAGCGAACGAAGCCATGAATGATGCACGTTCGCAAGACGCTTAAAATCGAATCAACTCGCATCCCAGTCAACTCAAACCGTCCACGTTATGCACTCAGTAATGTATTACCAGTATACCTTCGTCATGCCGCAGTCAGCACCACGCAGCCCCTCCGGGTTTCTTCCCCACCGCTACAGCCCACGGGTTACTTTGTCCCACCACGAATCGATACTTTGTCGTGGACTCGATGACCCGAGCGGCGTCGCGAATGTTTCCAGACACTTCACTTGGATGATGCAGTGCGCCGCTGTTGAACTCAGACTCAGAGTGGCGCGGGTCACACTGTCAACAGACAGCTATCTCTTCGAGCGAGTATTTCCGAGAGTGCGTGTTATGTTTACGCGCGTTCACCACGGCGCATGCCGACTAACGTTGCTTTATCTTAGCACCCCAGGGCCTAGCACCGCCTTCGTAGTCTGAAGTCAGGCTATCGGCATCGCCAGGGCAAAAGTCCGCTTGGTCGACACGCTGCAGTCGGGTCGATCGAACCTGAGGCAAAGCCGCCCGCAGGCAACGGTTTCTTCAGGCTAAAGCCCTTGCTGTTCGTTATCTAACTGCAGCCAACGCGTCAAACGTGGTTACGATGAGTTGCATTAGCTAAATTCAATCCAGTCGAAAACCGTAACACTTTTTTCCATAGACCTGCCTAAATGACATTCGCCTGAACTTGTTTCTATAATACATTTCACTGTTCACGGAATCCGCTTATACGTGCCTGTGAGAAGGGTAGAATCCCCGTAAAGCAGCGCGATGGAAGCGCGCGCCCGGCGAAAACGGAGCCCATACTTACCATATTTGACCCATTGTGTGCAGTTTACGGCCTACTTGACACAAGTTTTGTTGTTGTTGCATTAATAGACCACAATTCTCCTTACATTGATTGATCGGTCGGTCGGTCGGTTCGTCGATCGATTGGTCTACTGATTGAATAAAAAGTATCGTCGGTTACGAGTTTGATTGGAAAGTGCTCTTCTCGAAACAGTCACGATATTTTGCAAATGATCTGTGAAATATGGCGTATATTTCAACGTGGTCTAAACCTCTCTATATGTTGGCACCGAAAATTACCTGTGTTGCCCAACAAATTACACTTCTTTTACCCTAAGTTACTCGCAGTGCCTAATCGTTCGACAACAGAAGTGTGTGCATGCGTGCATGCGTGCGTGCGTACGTATGTGTGTGCGCGCGTATGTGCGTAAAACACACAAACAAAACACGGAATTATACCAGTTAAACAGTTCCATTTATTGATCGACACACCGAAACTTTACTGTCCATAGTCACGACCCAATTATAGTCGACGTCATGTAGTCCGGTACTTTCCAGTTCCACCAGAGGCTGTCCTACGCCGGAACACTCCGATGCCGCAGTTTATAACGTCGCCTCGTCATCTCGACAGGTCCGTCTCGCACGCGTCGTCTCAGTAGTCTCGCAAGTGTCGTCCTGGTAGTCTCGCGTGTGTCGTCTCAGTAGTCTCGCAAGTGTCGTCCCGGTAGTCTCGCACGCGTTGTACCGGTAGTCTCGCAAGTGTCGTCCTGGTAGTCTCGCGTGTGTCGTCCTGATAGTCTCGCAAGTGTCGTCCCGGTAGTCTCGCACGCATTGTCCCGATAATCTTCGCACGTGTCGTCCCGGTAGTCTCGCTCGCGTTGTCCCGATAATCTCGCACGTGTCGTCCCGGTAATCTCGCACGTGTCGTCCCGGTAGTCTCGCAAGTGTCGTCCTGGTAGTCTCGCATGTGTCGTCCCGATAGTCTCGCAAGTGTCTTCCCGGTAGTCTCGCACGTGTCGTCCGGTAGTCTCGCACGTGTCGTCCTGGTAGTCTCGCACGTGTCGTCCGGTAGTCTCGCACGTGTCGTCCCGGTAGTCTCGCAAGTGTCGTCCTGGTAGTCTCGCACGTGTCGTCCTGGTAGTCTCGCATGTGTCGTCCCGGTAGTCTCGCAAGTGTCGTCCTGGTAGTCTCGCACGTGTCGTCCTGGTAGTCTCGCACGTGTCGTCCGGTAGTCTCGCAAGTGTCGTCCTGGTAGTCTCGCACGTGTCGTCCCGGTAGTCTCGCACGTGTCGTCCTGGTAGTCTCGCACGTGTCGTCCCGGTAGTCTCGCAAGTGTCGTCCTGGTAGTCTCGCACGTGTCGTCCCGATAGTCTCGCACGTGTCGTCCTGGTAGTCTCGCACGTGTCGTCCCGATAGTCTCGCAAGTGTCGTCCCGGTAGTCTCGCACGTGTCGTCCCTGAGTAGTCTCGCAAGTGTCGTCCCGGTAGTCTCGCACGTGTCGTCCTGGTAGTCTCGCACGTGTCGTCCCGGTAGTCTCGCAAGTGTCGTCCCGGTAGTCTCGCACGTGTCGTCCCGATAGTCTCGCACGTGTCGTCCTGGTAGTCTCGCACGCGTTGTCCCGATAATCTCGCACGTGTCGTCCTGGTAGTCTCGCACGCGTGGGCTGTATCCGCCCCCGTCTCCCTCCCCGGACAGCCGCTCCTGGCGCCCTCTCGTCGTGTCCTTAGCTCGGTTAACACAACAACTTGAATTAGTCAAATCTGATGTAAGTTCCCATTGATCGCTTCACTACAACACGTTGCACCAGCACTGTCTACTAAGCAACGACAGTCTGAACGTCATCATCGAATTTTCTAAAGTTCTAAACTATTAATAATAAGTATTAGTCTTTAAAATACAACAGTGCCACATTTGTTATTTTTAATGATAATGTATGTGTGCGTGTGCGTGTGCGTGTGCGTGTGCGTGTGCGTGTGCGTGTGCGTGTGCGAGTGCGTGTGCGAGTGCGTGTGCGTGTGCGTGTGCGTATGTGTATGCGTATGGTTGTGTAGGTCTTATCATTTCGATTCATAGTTAGATATGTCTAGATACCACTGTGTTATTAAGAAATTAATTTTGGGTGTCCTACTCACGAGGCGTGGAACACAACTCAGTGTCATCGTTGGACTTGTGTCCCGCCGACACAGGGCTGTCACAGCGGCGAGGGAACAGTTAGTTTCCGGGGCGCCATACTCCAGGACGTCATCTGTCTCGTCACCCATCTCAATGACGTCACTTTTCTACTCACTAGACCTTAATTATATCACATGTCTATTCGTTCCATCCCACTGGGGTCACTCGTATTCCCACCCCATCCCAGTCACCCGTCTGTTCACCAAATCCAACATGATTCAGAAGAAGCCGACAACGCGGCGGGAGAGAGAAGAAGCCGACAACGCGGCGGAAGAGAGAAGAAGCCGACAACGCGGCGGGAGAGAGAAGAAGCCGACAACGCGGCGGAAGAGAGAAGAAGTCGACAACGCGGTGGGAGAGAGAAGAAGCCGACAACGTGGCGGAAGAGAGAGGAAGCCGACAACGCGGCGGGAGAGAGAAGAAGCCGACAACGTGGCGGGAGAGAGAGGAAGCCGACAACGCGGCGGGAGAGAGAAGAAGCCGACAACGCGGCGGGAGAGAGAAGAAGCCGACAACGCGGCGGAAGAGAGAGGAAGCCGACAACGTGGCGGGAGAGAGAAGAAGCCGACAACGCGGCGGGAGAGAGAAGAAGCCGACAACGTGGCGGGAGAGAGAAGAAGCCGACAACGCGGCGGGAGAGAGAAGAAGCCGACAACGCGGCGGAAGAGAGAGGAAGCCGACAACGCGGCGGGAGAGAGAAGAAGCCGACAACGCGGCGGGAGAGAGAAGAAGCCGACAACGCGGCGGGAGAGAGAGGAAGCCGACAACGCGGCGGGAGAGAGAAGAAGCCGACAACGCGGCGGGAGAGAGAGGAAACCGACAACGCGGCGGAAGAGAGAGAAGCCGACAACGCGGCGGAAGAGAGAAGAAGCCGACAACGCGGCGGAAGAGAGAAGAAGCCGACAACGCGGCGGGAGAGAAAGGAAACCGACAACGCGGCGGAAGAGAGAAGAAGCCGACAACGCGGCGGGGAGAGAGGAAGCCGACACCGCGGCGGGTGAGAGAGAGGAAGCCGACAACGCGGCGGGTGAGAGAGGAAACCGACAACGCGGCGGGAGAGAGAGGAAACCGACAACGCGGCGGAGAGAGAGAGAGAGAGGAAGCCGACAACGCGGCGGGAGAGAGAGGTAGCCGACAACGCGGCGGGAGAGAGAGGAAGCCGACAACGCGGCGGGAGAGAGAGTTAGCCGACAACGCGGCGGAAGATGAAGCCGACAACGCACAGAAGACGAACACTAACCACAAATGTCACAACAGCACAACCACCGATGTCACCAAATACACAACCAAACAATGTTACCAATAGCAAAACCAACAGTGTCACCATTAACACAGCCAAACAATGTCACCCATAGCACAACCAACAATGTCACCCGTAACAAAGCCAATAACTTCATAATTTGACAGCCAGCAATGTCTCCAATGTCACAAATAATACAACCAACACTGTCATCAATATGTCGGGTAAATGTTAACATTGATGTATACATTGTAGATCGACAGACTCATCCTCAAGCCTCACAGCGAATTCAACCGAATTCGGACGTCTGTTCACACTGTAGGTCGAACCCTCAGTCCCGGGCTGTCAACGTCAACACCGACACCGACGTCTCACGGGACAGCGCTGTCGGTGACGAGGTGATGAGAAACCTACAACACGCCACGTCAGCGACTCTTTAGCGACAGGAAAGGTTGTCCTCCTCAGCCGCTATTCTCCGACACACGAAGATGTGACATCGTCGCCTTATCCTACTACTGTAGGGACATCTTCATTGCTTCCTGGTGCACCTTCACCAAGTCAGTGGACCGTGACAGCAACGTAAGTCTATAACTAACACGACCCAGCCGTCCTCAACTAATCAAGTAACTTTCAGGCATGAAACAAAAAACGGATAAACTGTAAATTACCTCTATATATGGTGGTAATAGCAAATAACAACATATTTACCCGCTGGGCAGTACTCGTTCGTGCGAGGTGAAGTGACGTCACGGCTGATGCGAGGCATATGAAAAAAAAGACAAGACATCATTAAACTGTTCAAATCACAGCAAGACAATATTGCTGCAAATACAATAAAATACTCAACTAATACGCAAATGAAATTAAACATATAGCTGCTGCTTATACAGTTGGTTACTCTGCAATTGTATACCTCCCTTCTGGTTAGTGATTGCTTTGCAACATGTCCGCAGACTTCGAGTGGTGCCGAGCGTTTTTGAGACTGAAAGCAGAAAAGGTGAAACAAAACAAGGTATAACTAACTGTATCATTAGAACCGACGTCACATATCCTGCCCGTTACCCTGGGTAGGGACCCTTTCCGGGTACTGGCAGCCGGGTCAGCTGCGCCCGGGGCTAGCTAAGGGCAGGGACGACCACACCCTGAACTGCATACATTTATAGAGCATGCTACCCTAAAAGCTGAAAGGGAATACATGTCAGTTAAGAATTAGTGAAAGAAATAAGCAAACAAATATTTGCAACTACAGCTGTCGCCACAACTGCAGTTACAAATATACCTTTTGTTCGATAATCCACCGGAAGTCCGCTGACGTCACGACTGACGCTTCGCGCTTAAGAACAGATAAAAGCAGAATTAATAGAACAAGAAAAACAAACCCCGTTACCCTGAGTAGGGACCCTTTCCGGGTATTGGCAGCCGGGTCAGCTGCGCCCGGGGCTAGCTAGGGGCAGGGACGACCACACCCTGGACTGTATACATTTATGCAGCCTGCTACCCTGAAAGCTGAAAGGAATACATATCAGTTAGTTGCATTGGCGAAAGCGAAACAATACCTTTTACTGAAAACTCCTCCGGAATTCCGCTGACGTCACGGCTGACGTTTCGCACTTGAAAACAAAAAAGCAGAATTAACAGAGCAAAGAAAATAAACCTGTTAACCTGGGCAGGGAGTACGGATCCTTTCCGGGTACTGGCTGCCAAAATAATAAGATGCAGTTTTTGTTGCGCTATCGGGATTTTAATTGACTAATTTGTCTCTGTAAATGAACTAACTTTATTATTTATTTTACTTTTTATTTTTGTGTCACAGGGTATAATAATTAGTGGCTTACGTGAGACGTAAAAAAGTTAAAACGATACAGCCTAACCTTCGCTGCTGACGTCGATTGTAAAAAATTATTCTTACAATCATTATATCCGGCATAGATGTACTTGTATGAATAGTTTTAATGTTAAACTGCTCTATACAATACTAATAGTTAACATAAGCGACTACTTCATTGATGTGATAAAATCGAAATGGTAAATAATGACAACAAATATTGGGCACAACTTCGGCCGTTCGCTATCGAAACGATTACGTTTTGCCGTCATATGTCCCAGACAACTAACTCGACATAGGGCATAGTATTGTTTAACATTTGTACCGTTGAATAGGCTTACAATGTAGCTACTACTTACAAGAGGTCCTCTGTTAGGGCGTATTCGCTTTTTGTGGCCACGACACCAATTTTCTCCTAATTTCTTCCCGAATATAGCGGCTCCTCGTCCAGCGCGCCTCGTCCTTCGGTCACTCACCAAGGCGCGAAACCTGTGTAGATACTATTTACGTCATTTCCGGTAAAGTAGTCACGTGCGATATTATTTCCGTTTACCGTGCCCGCGGGAAAACGACATTCACGTTGTTTTCGTACTAGTGGACAAATCCCACTTGATTATCGCTTTACAGTGGATTTCTTATTAAGATTTATGTTTGTAGCAAATAAACAGGGGTTTAATAAGATAATTGTAATTAATACCGAATATAGCTAATAGGGCCTGTAGGTGGGTCACGATACATGGCGAGACTCCGCGCGACTGGAGCTGATTGGGGACTGGGCACAAGCATAATAATCTAACGATGGATGACAGTTGTAGCTTCCGACTGATAAATACTAGGAAAATCAGGTCTTAAATATCTTGTGTTATACCTTTCTTATCTTAAATGTCCGATTTAATATTGAGTTTACCACACTATTACGGACATATAGCGATTTACACAGTGCAGATAATAAACACGATTTTAGGTCGTCTTTTACGGGATTTGCATTTTACATTGCTGTACGTTGTGGTTTCGATAAGCACTTATATCTAACACATGTATACGTTTGCATCAAACAGTTTTGTACTGCGCAAAAAATGGCACTCTTCATTATTAGTCAAGATCGCTAAAAACAAGTACTTGCCGCTAATGCCATGACAACCACCATAATAATCAATTAAAATTCATGATTTCCGTGATTATTGTCACCGGTAAAGTGTTCCATTGCTTCTGCTTGTAATAATCCTTCGGAAAATATAACTGAAACACACTATTTAGGAACAGTTCGATTATTACAACCAAAAACAAAACAAAGTCCTATATGTTAACATGGAGAATATGGATTTCCTGCCCCCAACTGCCCCAGCCTCGTTTTCGATCGCGAGACTTACAAGCTCTTTTCTTATCAAATTTCAAAGTAATGCAATACTTAATTCGACTAATTAGAATCATTTAGCACTAATCAATAAGGATTTTACATCCTATTCACCTGTCCAGTGGCTCAATAGGTATGTACCTATATATATATATATATATAATATATATATATATATATATATATATATATATATATATATATATAATATATATATATATAATATATGAACCTTCTATGTATGATTATACAGGTCATCCTATATTAAGTATATAATATATATATATAATATATATATATATATACTATATATAGTATATATATATAGTGAAATATGAACTCGAATAACTTAGACCTCTTGTATGGATTTACCCAGGGCCCATGAAAGTGTCGGATGACTATAGGGCCCACTAATATCTTAATCCGCCATTGACCTTACGAAGGTAAAGGATCTAGAGAAAGACGAGAAAGCCGATGGAGAGATGGTCTAGACGAATACTTGACGGGCGTCACATGACAGAGGATAGCACGATCTACGCAGATCTGGAATCAGCATACTTTGGCCTTCGCCGCACCATGGGACGTCACGGCTGTACAATGAGGAATGAATAATGATGATGATGATATCGCGCAAGTGCAATTGTGGTGTCTGTTGTTGCCGATACACTAACTAAAAGGAACGCCGTTCAGCCAAAAGGCTTTAGGTGCCAGGGGATGGTTAACCTATAGCTAACACTAGTTCCCCGAGCAAGTAGCTATTTTCCAGTTATTTCACTAGCCATCAATTATAAAACTGTTATTTATTTAATGTGACATGATTTTCTGCCAATTTAATAACCCAATAAGTTTAAAGCAAAATACACCCCGTGAGTTGGACAATCACTGCACACCTTGTACAGAAATCGCAACAACAGACAGTTTCGAATGCGCACTTGTAACAGTAGGCCTAGGTGTGCCATTATAATAGTGAGGGCTCTTAATGTCACCAAAGACCATACATTTTCACTGGACAAAGGCATTAAATTTGGCACATATGACCTTGATACCATACATATTTAAAATGGCCTCCATCCAAAATAATAAAAATCGGGGTATTCCTTGTCCGACATTCACATACGCCATTTTTAAAGATGGCAGCCAGCAACATTAATGTTCGTGTATCTTATCAAATATATCACCAAGAGTCGTATTTCTAGCGTAAAAGTATAGGTATGTGGATAGCGGATTTCATAAAATGGCGGTTGTCAAATCGAATGCCTTTATATTGTGAACTTTACCACCTAAACCTGATGTATTTATATTTTGACCTCATATCCGCAATTTTACTAAATAAAAATATATGTGTATTATGCGTTTACTTGTGACATAACGAACTCTGCATGGGGAAAGAAAGGCTCTGCATTTGTTAGGCCAGATTAGGGTAGAGACGCTGATTGGCTCTCAGGCCAACTACGAAATTAAAATTAAAATAACGATATACTTTTACAAGATAATGATATCCTATGAAAAGTATTCAACATTGAACTTATATCAACGCAACAATAAGTAAAAATTCAAATTTACAGTTGTTTATAAAATAAGAATTACGGTAGGATTGACCAGTATCCGTGAGGTGGCAGCATTGTTTAGCCCCACACGAAAACATATAAATTAAATAAGGATACCTTTTTATCAAATAATGCTCTATTATAAAAAATATTCAACATTAAACTTAAATTAACACAAAATAATTAGAAATTCAAATTTGCAGTTGTTTATAAAAAATAGAAATTACGGCAGGATTAACCAGTGTCCGTGAGATGGCAGCATTGTATAGATCACGCGGATAAACAAACAAAAGCCGACTAAGTAACCAGACTGTCTTCTCGGCGTAGTTCCGCAGCCGACCGACAGTCGGTTAAGCGAGACTAGATACAATGGAGGAGCATGTGATGGCACTAAATGAGAAGTTGCCAGCACTCGCTGCCTTCGAGGATGCTGCTGATATCGGTCCCACTGCACAACATCTCGGTCATTATGAAGGGGTCACATCCTGCAAATGAGATTCGCAAGGGATATCTTCTCAGTTATCAGTCTTTTACGACGGATAAACCCTTTTTTACCATAAAATGGTGAAGATTTCGTCAGGCTTCATACTCGAAAGGTCATCCCATCTGCAATCGCAGAGGCGCTCTGTAGAGTATGCAACATGGGCAAGGAGCTCCATGAAGCCATCATTAGTGAGCGGCAGAGGAAAGGTAATATTTCCATTAGACATCATCAGATGGCCAGTTGTCCATACGTTCGCAACATGCATAGATGACCCAAAGCACAGGAACAAAGTCAGTGCACTGAAGAAAATACATCTCACTGGTGTCCAGTCTTTCCTGTCACTACAGTCCCGGCCAGATGACGACTGGGACGATTTCTTCATAATTGAAAACCAGAGAGCCACCGTCTTTGTCTAACCAGGGGAAGCTCAGATTCGGCACAAAATCTTATATTCTGCACTGTCTGACTACACCAAACTCACGCCTCCTGGTGGTGTTATGGTGAAGATGTGGAATGGCCAAGCTGTGGTTCACATGGTCCGCATAACCAATGACGCTAACTACGAGCAACGTGTTGTGTGTCATTCCATGCCCTTCATTACTACCTCTACCTCTACCTCTACCTCTACCTCTACCTCTACCTCTCGCTCTCTCGCTCTCTCGCTCTCTCGCTCTCTCTCCCTCCCTATCTCCCTCCCTCCCTCTCTCTCTCTCTCTCTCTCTCTCTCCCTCTCTCTCTCTCTCTCTCCCTCTGTCAAGTACGACATCGTGAATCGACATCATATGTGACACCTATCCTGATGACAACATCAAAGCCGAGGCATAAGCAAAACGAGGTACCTCTAGCTTTACAACCATCGTCAAAGGATGTTCCTCGTGACTGGAACAAGTTCCTGTCAAATTCAGAAAACAAGGTGTAGATGTTTAGTTTTCTTTCAAAAGCTGTCATCGAGGCATCGTCTCAGTGCTCCAATGTTAGGGTTTGCTCCATTTATGATGATTTTGTCCTAGTGAATTGTTCTCACAGACATTCGGCAGCTGACTTGGACACGATCTTGCCATGCAATCACCATTAGGTGGTTAGCAGGATATGTCTGCATCTCTCTCATGCAATACGACAATGTCACTCAAAAGCTTTCATCTTTCGCGTCTACTATTCCATTCTTCAACCTAGGTGTAGTATGATATAATTTGTCCTTGACATTGGAAAGAAAACTGGGTGGGTAGCATAGCATGCACACACATATCTTACCGAAACACTACTTTCTCTTTTCGACGACGCTCGACTCTATCTGTATGGCGCACTTTGAACGCTGGACTGTTATCGTGTACAACAAGAGAAGTGGGTGAATGATGCCAGCCAGACGCCAATTCCTCAGGCATGGTATTCCTATAATGGATGACCCCCCCACACGCAGGAACCCCTGCTCCAACATGGAAAACGAGCTCCGTGCCAGGCAGTATATATGGACACAAGCACAGCAACGATACTGAGATGTTCCAGCTGCTTCAACGTGGGGTTGGGTGCACGACATGAAAACGACAGACTGGGCGCCAGCCTGGACGGTGCTAGACGACGCAAGCAAAGTGTAGGTGTGGAAAAGCTTGCAGAGGAAATTGCAAATATGCCAGATCAAGTATCAAATGCACTACACTCTGCCACTGCGAAGGAGGACGCATCATCAACGATGTACTGTAAATAATAAGACGACTCATGTACATGCAAACCTTCTTGCTGGCGAGAAGGATTTGGATGCGTTCTTGAAAATAAGGGCTTGTGTAAATGGTGGTATCTAAGCCCTAAGTCATGGTTTTGAAGGGTGTTCCTTTCACTGATTTCAAATAAACTTCATGTTTTTTACCACAGAATATTTATATTTAAAGTTCATATTTTCCATAACCAATTTCATGATATATTGCGTATATCAAATTTTGTGAAACATTCAATGCCACATATACCTAATTTTGATAAACAGCAAAGTTATTAAACCGTACTTGCCTTGATGCCGAACATGGGACCTTTGCCCAAATACAGATGGAAGCATGTCTTCGAGGAACTAATGATACACGAAGACACCACGCCACACATCAATATAACAATGCTTGTGAAAGATATAAGAATATATTTTGAAAGTAATGACTTAACGGAAATTTGACCTTCACCATGACCCAGAACATGTGACCTTGACCCTAAGCTGACTAAAAAATAACCAATCATATCAGCTCACTAAAGAACCTTAGAAACGAAACTAAGACCGTCCAAGTCGGAGCACAGGGTCCAGAGATCTTGCAATTTTTTATTTCGGGTGGCGGCCATTTTTAATATTGCCAAAATATAGAAAATGTCAAAATCTGAGATTGCCTACGTGATATAATATGTTTTGTTTTGCAGGTATTAACAAAGCCATTGAGAGTGTCCTTACAATGATTAGTTGATTGACTGGTTGACTGATTGATCGATCGATCGATCGATTTATTGGTTTGTTGGTAAGTTAGTTGGTCGATTAGTTGTTTGATTGAATAATAGTTAAAGGGATATTGTATTGGATCAGCCGATCCGCTCTAGACGAGAACATTTCGCCGACGGTCTATTTACAGAAGTCTCTCGCGCGGGCCAACTCGCGTCAACCTGCGATGAAGTCCCGTTCTCTCGAGAAAATTTGAAACTTATTAGCGCCAATTTTATTTATAAAACATCGTATGATTACGAGTTTGATTGTAAAGTGCTATTCTCGAAAAAGTCACCATACGAATTTTCGCAAAATGTCCTATGAAATGTGGCGTACATGTCAACGTGGTCTAAACCAGAGATGGAGTAATCGTACTCATGTACTCGTACTCGTACTCGTACTCGTACTCGTACTCGTACTCATGTACTCATGTACTCATGTACTCATGTACTCGTACTCGTACTCTGTACTCGTACTCGTACTCGTGTACTCGTGTACTCGTGTACTCGTGTACTCGTGTACTCGTGTACTCGTGTACTCGTGTACTCGTGTACTCGTGTACTCGTACTCGTGTACTCGTACTCGTTATGTACTCCGTGTATCGTTCGTGTACTGACTCGTGATGCTACTCGTGTACTCGTACTCGTGTACTCGTACTCGTGTACTCGTACTCGTGTACTCGTACTCGTGTACTCGTACTCGTGTACTCGTACTCGTGTACTCGTACTCGTGTACTCGTACTCGTGTACTCGTACTCGTGTACTATGTTCGTGACTCGTACTCGTGTCTCGACTCGTAACATACTCTACCGGTACTGCGTACGAGTACTCGTACAAGTCTACTCGTGACGTTACTCGGTATGAGTACTGCAGTACTCGTGCACGAGTACTTGTATCGTGTATGCATGCAGTCTCGTGTACAGACCGACGAGTACTCGTGTACGAGTACTCGTGCGGTACTGTGTACAGTACTCGTGTCGGACTCGTGTACGAGTACGATGACGATCTCGGTACGGTCTCTGTACGAGTACTGTGTGCGAGTACCGTGTCAGAGTACCGTGTCGGTACTCGTGTACAGTACTCGTGGAGTATCGTGAGTCTCGTGTACGAGTACTCGTGTACTGGTACTCGTGTACGTACTCGGCTACTCGTCTCGCTGGACAGTGTACTCGTACTCGTGCACTCGTACTCGTACTCGTACTCGTACTCGTACTCGTACTCGAGTACGAGTACTTTTTGAGTACTCGTACTCGTACTCGAGTACGGAGGAAAGTAATCGTACTCGTACTCGAGTACATTACCAAAGTAATCGTACTCACGATTATTTCTCACGATTACATTTTTTCTTATGAACAGTTGCAAGCAAATATATTAGACAGATAAAAATGGCAATATTAGAAGTAATCTAATAAATGTAATAATAATCAAGGTATTCATTTTCTACTACTGTTGAGCATTTCTGTTAAATAAATATTCAGTCAGATTTCCCTAATTAATACCTTGTCTTCCCAGAGAAGCAACATCTCCTCACCCTCCTGCTTAGTACAAAGTACAAGTTATATTGTGACAGTTCCTGTGAAGCACTGCAGGAGATAAACGTCCCCTAATATGTTGCTTTGTAATTTTATAAGCCAGGCCACAGCCCCACCTGTAGTGATTGCTCTGTTAGTATGGTGTGAATGACTGGTCATATTTCCAACATCCAGAATCCTGACTGGGTCTGGGTGGTTAGAAGCTAAATCCCTGTCTATTATGTTTAATTAAGTGCAAACTGTAAACCTGTCTAAATCCACAACCATTCTGTGTTTGTCCCATCCAGACATGGGGTCAAATACATTGAAATATATTTAAATACAAATATTATACTTTTTAATATAAATGTATTTAAATACGAATACATTGAAAAGTATTTCAAATACTTTTTCATATATTTTTCAAATACTTTTCATTTTGTATTACTATGTATGTAAAAGAAAAGCAACATATATTGAGACATCTAGTTTATAGGCATAATTAGTGTTTTGCTCATATGATGACAGGCAGACCAGTGCTAGGGAGTATTGTTATTGCTAACTGCATCACAGTGACCACTGACTGAAAGAGGTAAAGGCCAAAATATATTGTTTGTATGTTAAGCCAGGAGGTCCATAATAATATAACGCCTATGTTGCCATCAGAAGAGACATTGCTAATCATTGCTACCATGTTGTGAGGAAGGCTCAACTTCAAAGTCAGCCAGGAAACCAGAATAACCTGGTTCCAAATTGAAGCCTGACTAAAGAACAAAAGGGGATATTGACCTATGGTCACTGCTAGGTCCATCCTCTGGCACAAGTTGTGGTCACTGCAGGGCCAGGGGGAAGCCTGCTGTTAAGTGTCTTCATCAGTAATTAGCACTGTTGGGTGAAGTTGCAGTGCATTAAGGTAATCTGTTTGGCAGGCATTACATGTGAGAGTGAAAAAGAAATGTTGATACTGACAATGTATTTCAAAAAAAATATTTGAACAACTCAAATACTTTAGGAAAGTATTTAAATACAAATACTTTTAATTCCTAAACATCAAATGCAAATACTTTAAAAAGTATTTAAATACTTTCAAATACAAATGTATTTGACCCCATGTCTGGACCCATCTGATATACTACTCTTTTGAATATGCCCCCCTGGTTTTGAAGTGTTGTTATTGTAATGTATTTGATCATGTGTATTTGAAATTTTTAAATGCCTTCTATTTGTATTTGATTCAGAAACCATAAATTAAATTATTAATCCAGCATTAAATGATTCATCCAATACCTGAGAAAGTCGTCATATTATTAATAATAATAACACCTGGATAGTGGATAGCAGTAATAAGTTAGAACATTAGTGACACAACAACAGAACAAGAATGACACCTAGGGATTTCATGAAAGTCGCCTTTATGTTAGAAACAGGATATTCATTAAAGTAATCATGAAAGTAATCATGATTACATTCTAAAGTAATCGTACTCGTACTCGAGTATATTGTAAAGTAATCGTACTCGTACTCGAGTACATTTGTTTTCTGAGTACTCGTACTCGTACTCATGCATGTTCAAAATAATCGTACTCGTACTCGAGTACATTTGTATTGTACTTACTCCATCTCTGCTCTAAACTAAAGACTGAAGTTACGACTCGTCCCACAATTCACAAATATGCCTCTCTATGTAGGCACTGGAAATTACCTGTGTTACCCAACCCTTCACTTCTAGTACACGAAGTTACTCGTATTGCCCAATCTTTCGACAGCAGAAGTGCGTGTATGCATGCATGCGTACGTGCGGGAGAACGTGTGTGCACGCGTATGCGCGCGTGAAACATAAAAAACACGGAATTCTACCAGTTAAACAGTTCGATTTATTGATCCACACGCCGAATCTTTACTGTCCATAGGTACGACCCAATTATAGTCCACGTCATGCAGGCCGCGTCATGCAGGCCGGTACGTTCCAGTTCCACCAGAGGCTGACCCACGCGTTCTCCCGGTAGTCTCGCACGCGTCGTCCCGATAGTCTCGCACGCGTCGTCCCGATAGTCTCGCACGCGTCGTCCCGGTAGTCTCGCACGCGTCGTCCCGGTAGTCTCGCACGCGTGCTCCCGGTAGTCTCGCACGCGTCCTCCCGGTAGTCTCGCACGCGTCCTCCCGGTAGTCTCGCACGAGTCGTCCCGATAGTCTCGCACGCGTCCTCCCGGTAGTCTCGCACGCGTCCTCCCGGTAGTCTTGCACGCGTCCTCCCGGTAGTCTCGCACGAGTCGTCCCGGTAGTCTCGCACGCGTCCTCCCGGTAGTCTCGCACGAGTCGTCCCGGTAGTCTCGCACGCGTCTCCCGGTAGTCTCGCACGCGTCCTCCCGGTAGTCTCGCACGCGTCCTCCCGGTAGTCTCGCACGCGTCCTCCCGGTAGTCTCGCACGCGTCCTCCCGGTAGTCTCGCACGCGTCCTCCCGGTAGTCTCGCACGCGTCCTCCCGGTAGTCTCGCACGCGTCCTCCCGGTAGTCTCGCACGCGTCGTCCCGGTAGTCTCGCACGCGTCGTCCCGTAGTCTCGCACGCGTCGTCCCGGTAGTCTCGCACGCGTCGTCCCGATAGTCTCGCACGCGTCGTCCCGATAGTCTCGCACGCGTCGTCCCGATAGTCTCGCACGCGTCGTCCCGGTAGTCTCGCACGCGTCGTCCCGGTAGTCTCGCACGCGTCGTCCCGGTAGTCTCGCACGCGTCGTCCCGGTAGTCTCGCACGCGTCCTCCCGGTAGTCTCGCACGCGTCATCCCGGTAGTCTGCACGCGTCCTCCCGGTAGTCTCGCACGCGTCCTCCCGGTAGTCTCGCTCGCGTCCTCCCGGTAGTCTCGCACGCGTCCTCCCGGTAGTCTCGCACGCGTCCTCCCGGTAGTCTCGCACGCGTCCTCCCGGTAGTCTCGCACGCGTCCTCCCGGTAGTCTCGTACGCGTCCTCCCGGTAGTCTCGCACGCGTCATCCCGGTAGTCTCGCACGCGTCGTCCCGGTAGTCTGCACGGTCTCCCGGTAGTCTCGCACGCGTCCTCCCGGTAGTCTCGCACGCGTCTCCCGGTAGTCTCG
>JAODUO010000196.1:455000-461523 GCA_025642075.2 Ridgeia piscesae
GAGAGAGGAGAGAGAGAGAGAGAGAAGAAAGGGGGAGAGAGAGAGAGAGAGAGAGAGAGAGAGGAGAGAGAGAGAGAGAGAGAGAGAGAGAGAGAGAGAGAGAGAGAGAGAGAGAGAGAGAGAGAGAGAGAGAGAGAGAGAGGAAACCGACAACGGGGCGGGACAGAGAGGAAGCCGACAACGGGGCGGGAGAGAGAGGAAATAACGCAATACTTAATTAAACTAATTAGAATAATTTAGCCCTAATCGATAAGGATTGTACATTCTATCCACCTGTCCAGTGGCACAATAGGTACATATGTAGAGCCCGGGAAGGCAATGAGCCTACGAAAATATCCCAATACATATTTGTAGACTGGATGTTTCCGAAACCATGCCATGATTTGGCACCTTTTTCGAATCCTGACCCACCTCGATTCCGCCGCTATAACTACATTTTCTGCGTCAAATGTATACTTTGGGGTTTTAGTTCCACCATTCAGCTTCAAACAAAACATGTTTATACTATACTATCTTGGCACACTTTTGAGGTCTAGAGAGGATCTAATTCACACCAACCTACGCTGCTATAGGCCTATACGGTTTATGGCGGTGACGTACTGTCGCACTGGCACAGTTCCTCGGAAGTCGTATCGATTTTTGGGCTTCAAAACTGCGCCAAGACGCAATATTTTCGCTATATTAGTATGACGACACGGGAATCTGCCGATGAGATCGACCGATAGACCTTTTCTTTCACCGGTCGTGTGACGTGAGACTAGCCGCTGTCTCGGCGGACGGGTTCAGGAAATGATCGTCACATTTCGTTTAGTCGCAGTTACGGCAAAATGCGAAGTAGTAATCGTGTTGGTATTTTTTTCGAGCAAGACGCAAAACGGAAAAAAACCGGTATGTGACATACTCAATGTAGGACCTTCTGCATTTTGAGGTATAGAACCACCCCCAAGTTATCCAACCCCCGGTAAATTTAGTAAGTCTAATCCTCGATACATGGAAAACTGACGGAGACACGGATCCACCAACATACCAATAGACAGAGAAACAGTTTTATATATAATATAGAAGTGTGTGTGTGTGTGTGTGTGTGTGTGTGTGTGTGTGTGGTGCGGCGTGCGTGCGTGTGGGGGGGGTGTGTGTGTGAGTGTGTGGTGTGTGTTGTGTGTGTGTGTGTGTGTGTGTGTGTGTGTGTGTGTGTGTGTGTGTGTGTGTGTGTGTTAGTACAGTGTCTGTGTTAGTACAGTGTCTGTGTTAGTAGTGTCTGGAGCCCGTGTGTGTGCGCCAGTCCTGTGGGGTGTTGTCAGATCACGAAGCAGCGTCTAATGTGGCCACTAAACACCGCTGCCTGGACACTCTGCATCACACTACTCCCAAAGGTGTGACAACATATTGATGCATCTTGCCTTGAGCCAGTCAGTCAGTGTGAGGCCAGTGTCACATTGATTAGTGCTTTGCTTGTTGACATCTTTACCACTTGGCTCATTAGGGAAATGGGCAAGATACGTGATGATTATTAAAGTCTTTGTTTGACCTAATTCTTTGTTGGGATGACAACGTCACTTCTGGTGCTTCCCTCGAAGTGTTTAGTTGTTGGAACAACGATGTGTAATGTAAGATACAACACAACATGTAATGCAGAGCATATATTATAATAAAACGAAAACGGTGTATGACTTAACCCATTTTAATAATCCAATACTACGCAGTTTTCGAGCGAACAGGTACATCAACTGTAACTTGCTATGTTCATCTAATGTGCTGACTTAGGCCGGTGTAGTTGTGCGTTTCACACTAGAGGATAGGACCCGTAGTTGCGGATTCCACACATGTTGTTGGCGTCTCGAGCCATCATCATGTAGCCATCGAGACCCCACGACGTGCCCCAGCTGAAACAAACCGAACAGGCTGTTACACTGGGCGCCATCTTGGATGGAAGTACCAACAGTAATATAGCTCATATATTACAATTAACAACAGAAAGACGTGTCAAAGAGACCCGTAATGTACTGCTGCAAGCATTGATGTCGTTTATATACGTATAAAGAAAACTCGACACTGCATAAAAATATTGTTTAATGCTATTATTCAGAGTTGCATTTTTGTACTCACGGTGTGTGTATATAACGTCCACTAATTGTGATTAATAAAACATAATCGATGTATCTTTATAATCAAGGGAAAGTGTATGTTAGAAACACTGTCAAAGCGTAGGTATAACGCTGATAAAACAGTTAAACAGTTTTATTGTTGTACACAATGTTTTTGTTGAAACCGTACTTTTAAATAGTAAGAGTTAGCATGTGTACTGCTATTAGCGACTCCGCCACTTGCACACATAGATATATGTCAATGTATCAGTGGCATTAAACCTGTCCTATTATTCTAGGATAAGAGATGGGTGGGTGGCACCGACCCTAACCACTTTTTGATTAGAGGATTTGGTTATAGTAACTTTTTTTATTCGATTTGTACTATGAACTTTTGTGGTTATTGAATTTTGTTTATATTAACAAAGCTTCTTTGAGCATACATCGCTAATAGTTACCTGTTTTTGATGAGCCAGTATTTCGTGCCCTCGTAAGTGCCGACCCCCCCCAAACCCAAAACGGCGTGGTTGGAACGGGGACCTGGGGGGTTTAGACTCCCCCCTGTAGCCCTTGTGACAGAAACGGGTGAACATGTTTATGGACATTCACCATGTAAGCCCTTGTGACAGAAACGGGGGAACATGTTTATGGACATTCACCATGTAAGCCCTTGTGACAGAAACGGGTGAACATGTTTATGGACATTCACCATGTAAGCCCTTGTGACAGAAACGGGTGAACATGTTTATGGACATTCACCATGTAAGCCCTTGTGACAGAAACGGGTGAACATGTTTATGGACATTCACCATGCAAGCCCTTGTGACAGAAACGGGTGAACATGTTTATGGACATTCACCATGTAAGCCCTTGTGACAGAAACGGGTGAACATGTTTATGGACATTCACCATGTAAGCCCTTGGACAAAACGGGTGAACTGGGAATTCCCATTAAGTTGGACAGAAAGGGGAACTGTATGGAAAATTTAAATTTTTAGCCCCGGGGAAGAGAAATGTGGGAAGACCAACAAAGAATGGAAGGACAGTGTAAAGAAAGACATGGAGTTGAGGGGGCTGAAGGCGGAAGACACGGAGTTGAGGGGGCTGAAGGAGGAAGACACGGAGTTGAGGGGGCTGAAGGAGGAAGACACGGAGTTGAGGGGGCTGAAGGAGGAAGACACGGAGTTGAGGGGGTGAAGGAGGAAGACACGGAGTTGAGGGGTTGAAGGAGGAAGACACGGAGTTGAGGGGGTGAAGGAGGAAGACACGGAGTTGAGGGGGCTGAAGGAGGAAGACACGGAGTTGAGGGGTTGAAGGAGGAAGACACGGAGTTGAGGGTGTTGAAGGAGGAAGACACGGAGTTGAGGGTGTTGAAGGAGGAAGACACGGAGTTGAGGGTGTTGAAGGAGGAAGACACGGAGTTGAGGGTGTTGAAGGAGGAAGACACGGAGTTGAGGGTGTTGAAGGAGGAAGACACGGAGTTGAGGGTGTTGAAGGAGGAAGACACGGAGTTGAGGGTGTTGAAGGAGGAAGACACGGAGTTGAGGGTGTTGAAGGAGGAAGACACGGAGTTGAGGGTGTTGAAGGAGGAAGACACGGAGTTGAGGGTGTTGAAGGAGGAAGACACGGAGTTGAGGGTGTTGAAGGAGGAAGACACGGAGTTGAGGGGGTGAAGGAGGAAGACACGGAGTTGAGGGGGCTGAAGGAGGAAGACACGGAGTTGAGGGTGTTGAAGGAGGAAGACACGGAGTTGAGGGTGTTGAAGGAGGAAGACACGGAGTTGAGGGTGTTGAAGGAGGAAGACACGGAGTTGAGGGTGTTGAAGGAGGAAGACACGGAGTTGAGGGTGTTGAAGGAGGAAGACACGGAGTTGAGGGTGTTGAAGGAGGAAGACACGGAGTTGAGGGTGTTGAAGGAGGAAGACACGGAGTTGAGGGTGTTGAAGGAGGAAGACACGGAGTTGAGGGTGTTGAAGGAGGAAGACACGGAGTTGAGGGTGTTGAAGGAGGAAGACACGGAGTTGAGGGTGTTGAAGGAGGAAGACACGGAGTTGAGGGTGTTGAAGGAGGAAGACACGGAGTTGAGGGTGTTGAAGGAGGAAGACACGGAGTTGAGGGTGTTGAAGGAGGAAGACACGGAGTTGAGGGGTTTAAGGAGGAAGACACGGAGTTGAGGGGGTGAAGGAGGAAGACACGGAGTTGAGGGTGTTGAAGGAGGAAGACACGGAGTTGAGGGTGTTGGGGGGGGGGGGGGGGGGGGGGGGGGGGGGGGGGGGGGGGGGGGGGGGAAAAAAAAAAAAAAAAAAAAAAAAAAAAAAAAAGGGGGAAGACACGGAGTTGAGGGTGTTGAAGGAGGAAGACACGGAGTTGAGGGTGTTGAAGGAGGAAGACACGGAGTTGAGGGTGTTGAAGGAGGAAGACACGGAGTTGAGGGTGTTGAAGGAGGAAGACACGGAGTTGAGGGTGTTGAAGGAGGAAGACACGGAGTTGAGGGTGTTGAAGGAGGAAGACACGGGGTTGAGGGGTTTAAGGAGGAAGACACGGAGTTGAGGGTGTTGAAGGAGGAAGACACGGAGTTGAGGGGTTTAAGGAGGAAGACACGGAGTTGAGGGTGTTGAAGGAGGAAGACACGGAGTTGAGGGTGTTGAAGGAGGAAGACACGGAGTTGAGGGGTTGAAGGAGGAAGACACGGAGTTGAGGGTGTTGAAGGAGGAAGACACGGGGTTGAGGGGGTTTAAGGAGGAAGAAAGGAGGGGGGGGAAGGGGAAGACCGGATTGAGGGGTTTAAGGAGGAAGACACGGAGTTGAGGGGTTTAAGGAGGAAGACACGGAGTTGAGGGTGTTGAAGGAGGAAGACACGGAGTTGAGGGTGTTGAAGGAGGAAGACACGGAGTTGAGGGTGTTGAAGGAGGAAGACACGGAGTTGAGGGTGTTGAAGGAGGAAGACACGGAGTTGAGGGTGTTGAAGGAGGAAGACACGGAGTTGAGGGTGTTGAAGGAGGAAGACACGGAGTTGAGGGTGTTGAAGGAGGAAGACACGGAGTTGAGGGTGTTGAAGGAGGAAGACACGGAGTTGAGGGTGTTGAAGGAGGAAGACACGGAGTTGAGGGGTTTAAGGAGGAAGACACGGAGTTGAGGGTGTTGAAGGAGGAAGACACGGAGTTGAGGGTGTTGAAGGAGGAAGACACGGGGTTGAGGGGGTGAAGGAGGAAGACACGGAGTTGAGGGGTTTAAGGAGGAAGACACGGAGTTGAGGGGGTTTAAGGAGGAAGACACGGAGTTGAGGGGTTTAAGGAGGAAGACACGGAGTTGAGGGTGTTGAAGGAGGAAGACACGGAGTTGAGGGTGTTGAAGGAGGAAGACACGGAGTTGAGGGTGTTGAAGGAGGAAGACACGGAGTTGAGGGTGTTGAAGGAGGAAGACACGGAGTTGAGGGTGTTGAAGGAGGAAGACACGGAGTTGAGGGTGTTGAAGGAGGAAGACACGGAGTTGAGGGTGTTGAAGGAGGAAGACACGGAGTTGAGGGTGTTGAAGGAGGAAGACACGGAGTTGAGGGTGTTGAAGGAGGAAGACACGGAGTTGAGGGTGTTGAAGGAGGAAGACACGGAGTTGAGGGTGTTGAAGGAGGAAGACACGGAGTTGAGGGTGTTGAAGGAGGAAGACACGGAGTTGAGGGTGTTGAAGGAGGAAGACACGGAGTTGAGGGTGTTGAAGGAGGAAGACACGGAGTTGAGGGTGTTGAAGGAGGAAGACACGGAGTTGAGGGTGTTGAAGGAGGAAGACACGGAGTTGAGGGTGTTGAAGGAGGAAGACACGGAGTTGAGGGTGTTGAAGGAGGAAGACACGGAGTTGAGGGTGTTGAAGGAGGAAGACACGGAGGGGGGGTTTAAGGAGGAAGACACGGAGTTGAGGGGTTTAAGGAGGAAGACACGGAGTTGAGGGGTTTAAGGAGGAAGACACGGAGTTGAGGGTGTTGAAGGAGGAAGACACGGAGTTGAGGGTGTTGAAGGAGGAAGACACGGAGTTGAGGGTGTTGAAGGAGGAAGACACGGAGTTGAGGGGTTTAAGGAGGAAGACACGGAGTTGAGGGTGTTGAAGGAGGAAGACACGGAGTTGAGGGTGTTGAAGGAGGAAGACACGGAGTTGAGGGTGTTGAAGGAGGAAGACACGGAGTTGAGGGGTTTAAGGAGGAAGACACGGAGTTGAGGGGTTTAAGGAGGAAGACACGGAGTTGAGGGGGTGAAGGAGGAAGACACGGAGTTGAGGGTGTTGAAGGAGGAAGACACGGAGTTGAGGGTGTTGAAGGAGGAAGACACGGAGTTGAGGGTGTTGAAGGAGGAAGACACGGAGTTGAGGGTGTTGAAGGAGGAAGACACGGGGTTGAGGGGTTTAAGGAGGAAGACACGGAGTTGAGGGGTTTAAGGAGGAAGACACGGAGTT
>JAODUO010000197.1:0-12500 GCA_025642075.2 Ridgeia piscesae
TACTTGTTCTGAAGCTTGTGCTTTAGACAACATGTACTTTGAGGAGGGTCGCAGGATTGTTGTTGCTGTCACAGGTAAAATCAGTGCGGTGGCGTTGGATGGGAGACGTGGCTACATATACTGGTATAACTACAAAGATAGACTCATCTACCGAGCCAACATCTACACTTCCGTCATAGATAACGACTTCTACATCGCGACAGGTAACTGAATACACATATCCCCCGCACGCACCCGCCCCACGCACCCCCCCACCCCACACACACACACACACACACAAAACACACACAAACACACACACACACACACACACACACACACACACACACACACACACACACACACACACACACACACACACACACACACACACACACACACACACACACACACACACACGATTTTTAATGCCCAACATTGTGAAATCACATGCGAGTGCCATAAGTATGATATGTGAAAATATTTTGTTGTTCGGGAATAATGGTGGGTAGCTCATTAGATCATTATCTGCCAACCTTCCATCTCTGCCCTCGTCCTCACTGTCTGTCAACCCTCCATCTCTGCCCTCGTCCTCACTGTCTGCCAACCCTCCATCTCTGCCCTCGTCCTCACTGTCTGCCAACCCTCCATCTCTGCCCTCGTCCTCACTGTCTGCCAACCCTCCATCTCTGCCCTCGCCTCACTGTCTGCCAACCTCCATCTCTGCCCTCGTCCTCACTGCTGCCAACCCTCCATCTCTGCCCTCGTCCTCACTGTCTGCCCAAACCCCCCATCTCTGCCCTCGTCCTCATGTCTGCCAACCCTCCCCTTTTCCCCCGTCCTCCTGTCTGCCAACCCTCCATCTCTGCCCTCGTCCTCACTGTCTGTCAACCCTCCATCTCTGCCCTCGTCCTCACTGTCTGCCAACCCTCCATCTCTGCCCTCGTCCTCACTGTCTGCCAACCTTCCATCTCTGCCCTCGTCCTAACTGTCTGCCAACCCTCCATCTCTGCCCTCGTCCTCACTGTCTGCCAACCCTCCATCTCTGCCCTCGTCCTCACTGTCTGCCAACCTTTCCCTCTCTGCCCTCGTCCTACTGTCTGCCCAAACCCCCCATCTCTGCCCTCGTCCTCCTGTCTGCCAACCCTCCATCTCTGCCCTCGTCCTCACTGTCTGCCAACCCTCCATCTCTGCCCTCGTCCTCCTGTCTGCCAACCCTCCATCTCTGCCCTCGTCCTCACTGTCTGCCAACCCTCCATCTCTGCCCTCGTCCTCACTGTCTCCAACCCTCCATCTCTGCCCTCGTCTCACTGTCTGCCAACCCTCCATCTCTGCCCTCGTCCTCACTGTCTGCCAACCCTCCATCTCTGCCCTCGTCCTCACTGTCTGCCAACCCTCCATCTCTGGTCTCGTCCTCACTGTCTGCCAACCCTCCATCTCTGCCCTCGTCCTCACTGTCTCCAACCCTCCATCTCTGCCCTCGTCCTCCTGTCTGCCAACCCCCCATCTCTGCCCTCGTCCTCATGTCTCCAACCCTCCATCTCTGCCCTCGTCCTCACTGTCTGCCAACCTCCATCTCTGCCCTCGTCCTCCTGTCTGCCAACCCTCCATCTCTGCCCTCGTCCTCACTGTCTGCCAACCCTCCATCTCTGCCCTCGTCCTCACTGTCTGCCAACCTTTCCCTCTCTGCTCTCGCCTCACTGTCTGCCCAAACCCCCCATCTCTGCCCTCGTCCTCACTGTCTGCCAACCCTCCATCTCTGCCCCCGTCCTCACTGTCTGCCAACCCTCCTCTCTGCCCTCGTCCTCACTGTCTGCCAACCCTCCATCTCTGCCCTCGTCCTCACTGTCTGCCAACCCTCCATCTCTGCCCTCGTCCTCGCTGTCTGCCAACCCTCCATCTCTGCCCTCGTCCTCACTGTCTGCCAACCCTCCATCTCTGCTCTCGTCCTCACTGTCTGTCAACCCTCCATCTCTGCCCTCGTCCTCACTGTCTGCCAACCCTCCATTTTGCCCTGTCCTATGTCTGCCAACCCTCCATCTCTGTCGTCCTCACTGTCGCCAACCCTCCATCTCTGCCCTCGTCCTCACGTCTGCCAACCCTCCATCTCTGCCCTCGTCCTCCTGTCTGCCAACCCTCCATCTCTGCCCTCGTCCTCACTGTCTGCCAAACCCCCCCCTCTCTGCCCTCGTCCCACGCTGCCAACCATCCATCTCGCCCTCGTCCTCACTGTCTCCAACCCTCCATCTCTGCCCTCGTCCTCACTGTCTGCCAACCCCCCATCTCGCCCTCGTCCTCACTGTCTGCCAACCCTCCATCTCTCCCTCGTCCTCTGTCTGCCAACCCTCCATCTCTGCCCTCGTCCTCACTGTCTGCCAACCCTCCTCTCTGCCCTCGTCCTCCTGTCTGCCAACCCTCCATCTCTGCCCTCTCCTCACTGTCTGTCAACCCCCATCTCTGCCCTCGTCCCCACTGTCTGCCAACCCTCCCCTTTTGCCCCCGTCCCCACTGTCTGCCCCCCTCCATCTCTGCCCCCGTCCCACTGTCTCCAACCCTCCATCTCTGCCCCCGTCCTCCCGTCTGCCAACACTCCCCCTCTGCCCTCGTCCTCACTGTCTGCCAACCCTCCATCTCTGCCCTCGTCCTCCTGTCTGCCAACCCTCCCCTTTTGCCCTCGTCCTCACTGTCTGCCAACCCTCCATCTCTGCCCCCGTCCTCACTGTCTGCCAACCCTCCATCTCTGCCCTCGTCCTCACTGTCTGCCCAAACCCCCCATCTCTGCCCTCGTCCTCACTGTCTGCCAACCCTATCTCTGCCCTCGTCCTCACTGTCTGCCAACCCTCCATCTCTGCTCTCGTCCTCACTGTCTGCCAACCTTCCATCTCTGCTCTCGTCCTCACTGTCTGCCAACCCTCCATCTCTGCCCTCGTCCTCACTGTCTGCCAACCCTCCATCTCTGCCCTCGTCCTCACTGTCTGCCAACCCTCCATCTCTGCCCTCGTCCTCACTGTCTGCCAACCCTCCATCTCTGCCCTCGTCCTCACTGTCTGCCAACCCTCCATCTCTGCCCTCGTCCTCGCTGTCTGCCAACCCTCCATCTCTGCCCTCGTCCTCACTGTCTGCCAACCCTCCATCTCTGCTCTCGTCCTCACTGTCTGCAACCCTCCATCTCTGCCCTCGTCCTCACTGTCTGCCAACCCTCCATCTCTGCCCTCGTCCTCCATGTCTGCCAACCCTCCATCTCTGCCCTCGTCCTCACTGTCTGCCAACCCTCCATCTCTGCCCTCGTCCTCACTTCTGCCACCCTCCATCTCTGCCCTCGTCCTCCTGTCTGCCAACCCTCCATCTCTGCCCTCGTCCTCACTGTCTGCCAACCCTCCATCTCTGCCCTCGTCCCCACTGTCTGCCAACCTTTCCCTCTCTGCCCTCGTCCTCATGTCTGCCAACCCTCCATCTCTGCCCTCGTCTTTACTGTCTGCCAACCCTCCATCTCTGCCCTCGTCCTCCGTCTGCCAAACCCCCCATCTCTGCCCTCGTCCTCACTGTCTGCCAACCCTCCATCTCTGCCCTCGTCCTCCATGTCTGCCAACCCTCCATCTCTGCCCTCGTCCTCACTGTCTGCCAACCCTCCATCTCTGCCTTTGTCCTCACTGTCTGCCAACCCTCCATCTCTGCCCTCGTCCTCACTGTCTGCCAACCATCCATCTCTGCCTTCGTCCTCACTGTCTGCCAACCCTCCATTTCCCTTGTTTTCCCCCTTTTTTCAACCCTCCATCTCTGCCTTCGTCCTCACTGTCTGCCAACCACCATCTCTGCCCTCGTCCTCACTGTCTGCCAACCCTCCATCTCTGCCCTCGTCCTCACTGTCTGCCAACCCCCCATCTCTGCCCCCGTCCCCCTGTCTGCCAACCCTCCATCTCTGCCCTCGTCCTAACTGTCTGCCAACCCTCCTCTCTGCCCTCGTCCTCACTGTCTGCCACCCTCCATCTCTGCCCTCGTCCTCCTGTCTGCCAACCCTCCATCTCTGCCCTCGTCCTCACTGTCTGTCAACCCTCCATCTCTGCCCTCGTCCTCACTGTCTGCCAACCCTCCATTTTTGTCCTCACTGTCTGCCAACCCTCCATCTCTGCCCTCGTCCTCACTGTCTGCCAACCCTCCATCTCTGCCCTCGTCCTCACTGTCTGCCAACCCTCCATCTCTGCCCTCGTCCTCACTGTCTGCCAACCCCCCATCTCTGCCCTCGTCCCCACTGTCTGCCAACCCTCCATCTCTGCCCTCGTCCTCACTGTCTGCCAACCCTCCATCTCTGCCCTCGTCCTCACTGTCTGCCAACCCTCCATCTCTGCCCCCGTCCTCACTGTCGCCAACCCTCCATCTCTGCCCTCGTCCTCACTGTCTGCCAACCCTCCATCTCTGCCCTCGTCCTCACTGTCTGCCAACCCTCCATCTCTGCCTCGTCCTCACTGTCTGCCAACCTTTCCCTCTCTGCCTCGTCCTCACTGTCTGCCAACCCTCCATCTCTGCCCTCGTCCTCCTGTCTGCCAACCCTCCATCTCTGCCCTCTCCTCACTGTCTGCCAACCCTCCATCTCTGCCCTCGTCCTCACTGTCTGCCAACCCCCCATCTCTGCCCTCGTCCTCCTGTCTGCCAACCCTCCATTTTCCCCCGCCCCTTTTGTTTTTTCCCCGCCCCCGTCTGCCAACCCTCCATCTCTGCCCTCGTCCTCACTGTCTGCCAACCCTCCATCTCTGCTCTCGTCCTCACTGTCTGTCAACCCTCCATCTCTGCCCTCGTCCTCACTGTCTGCCAAACCCCCCATCTCTGCCCTCGTCCTCCTTTCCAACCCTCCATCTCTGCCCTCGTCCTCCTGTCTGCCAACCCTCCATCTCTGCCCTCGTCCTCACTGTCTGCCAACCCTCCATCTCTGCCCTCGTCCTCATGTCTGCCAACCCCCCATCTCTGCCCTCGCCCCCTGTCGGGCCCAAACCCCCCATCTCTGCCCTCGTCCTCACTGTCTGAACCTTTCCCTCTCTGCCCTCGTCCTCACTGTCTGCCAACCCTCCATCTCTGCCCTCGTCTTTACTGTCTGCCAACCCTCCATCTCTGCCCTCGTCCTCACTGTCTGCCAACCCCCCATCTCTGCCCTCGTCCTCACTGTCTGCCAACCCCCCATCTCTGCCCTCGTCCTCCATGTCTGCCAACCCTCCATCTCTGCCCTCGTCCTCCTGTCTGCCAACCCTCCATCTCTGCCTTCGTCCTCCTGTCTGCCAACCCTCCATCTCTGCCCTCGTCCTCCCGTCTGCCAACCTCCATCTCTGCCTTCGTCCTCACTGTCTGCCAACCCTCCATCTCTGCCTTCGTCCTCACTGTCTGCCCACCCTCCATCTCTGCCTTCGTCCTCACTGTCTGCCAACCATCCATCTCTGCCCTCGTCCTCACTGTCTGCCAACCCTCCATCTCTGCCCTCGTCCTCACTGTCTGCCAACCCCCCCCTCTCTGCCCTCGTCCTCACTGTCTGCCAATCCTCCATCTCTGCCCTCGGTCATACTTATTAAATTGCTAACCGACTTTCATTAACTTGGTTTGTTTCTGCCGGGCAATAGGGCATATAAACTGCACTTCATATTGCGCAAATTTGACATTTCGTCTGGCAATTTCACTATCAACATACGCCTATTCATCTTTGCTTATGCGGCTGTTAGCCTGTTCCTTACAGCCTAAAAAAGCTTAACTCTACGAATCATCCACGTAGGCCCACTAGATCACATGCACAATATCAGTCGATACATGCAAAGTAGATGTGAGTCCAGAGCAAGAGAAACACTGTTTTTGTAATGTATCTATGTAGGCCTATATATGTATGCATATATATGTGTGTGTGTGTGTGTGTGTGTGTGTGTGTGTGTGTGTGTGTGTGTGTGTGTGTGTGTGTGTGTGTGTGTGTGTGTGTGTGTGTGTGTGTGTGTGTGTGTGTGTGTGTGTGTGTGTGTGTGTGTGTGTGTGTGTGTGTGTGTGTGTGTGTGTGTGTGTGTGTGTGTGTGTGTGTGTGTGTGTGTGTGTGTGTGTGTGTGTGTGTGTGTGTGTGTGTGTGTGTGTGTGTGTGTGTGTGTGTGTGTGTGTGTGTGTGTGTGTGTGTGTGTGTGTGTGTGTGTGTGGTGTGTGTGTGTGTTGTGTGTGGTGTGGTGTGTGTGTGTGTGTGTGTGTGTGTGTGTGTGTGTGTGTGTGTGTGTTGTGTGTGTGGTGTGTGTGTGTGTGTGTGTGGGTGTGTGTGTGGTGTGTGTGTGTGTGTGGTGTGTGTGTGTGTGTGTGTGTGTGTGTGTGTGTGTGTGTGTGTGTGTGGTGTGTGTGTGTGGGTGTGTGTGTGTGTGGGTATGTGTGTGTGTGTGAGAGAGAGAGAGAGAGACGTGTGCGTGCGTGCGGGCGGGCGGGCGTGCGTGCGTGCGTGCGTGTAATTGAATCACGAAAATGTCAACAAATGCCGTAGTAAAACCTTAATAAAACATTCTTTAATAAATCATTTCTTAATCTGGCTTTTAAACCCACCGGCAAATCCCACGCCTCCGACATTAGACACCCTGACATTATGGCATGGAAAAGGAACTCATCATTCGTAAATGGTGCGAGAATGGATGATTCCCAAATCCTAACCTACTGCGACAAATTTAACTTCAGATTTTGAATCAACATATTGGATTTAACCTAAAAAGACTAAAAACATGGACTAAGTGCAAGAAATCAACATGAAATCCACGAAAACGACTAAGTCCTATGTTTGAAGATAAGACGACTGACGCATTTTCCCAGCACAAAAGAATAAAAGGTCTTGTGCAAACCAAGTAACGGAGACAGGTCAAATAATAGCTTGTTTTTTAACTTGTGTTTTTGTCACGTCTGTATCTGGCTTCAAACGTTCTAGATCAGTTGAGTTGTGAAAACGGACACGTTTCAGGCCACCACTGTGGTGTCGTCGTATCACTAAGCTACTGAACGGGAAGGGGCCGTCTCATAATAAGTCCTACGTGAAATGTCTGCGCTATTACATTATCAGGCGAAAGTTATTACATTACCAGACAAAAATTATTACATTATCAGGCAGCAAGTGTATTACCTTATCAGGCGATGTTATTACATTATCAGGCAGTTATTACATTAACAGGTGGTTATTACATTAGCGGTTGTTACAACATCTATTTCACAAATATGTTACCGGTGAAATATGCTTATTATCGTCTTGAATGCTGCTATTTTAATTATCGTAACTGGTTACCTTATATTTAACAAGATTGCCACCTAGAGATTCAACTCTAGATGGCAGGTGGACTAGGAAGCCATTTGGCTTATCGAGAGTCCAACCTATCTATCTAAGTATACCCGTCTTAGGTGTATGTCGATTTTATTTTTAAATATATTAACACTACTAGCACCTACACAATCAGCTGATAATCTGTTCCATTCGTTTACTGTTCTTTGTGAAAATGAAAATTTTCTATTATCTAGTCTACACTGCTTCTTTGCTAATGTAACTCCATGTTCTCTAGTCCTTCTCTCTTCCTTGACTGTGAAAAAAATATTTCTGTCAATATTTTCATATCCATTCAATATTTTAAACACCTCAATCTGATCGCCTCTCAATCTTCTGGTTTCTAGTGTTGTTAAACCACATTCTTTTAGGTGCATTTCATAACTAATATTCCTGAGTTTTGGTATCATTTTGGTTGCTCTCCTTTGTACTCTTTCTAGCATATCAATATCCTTCTTGCGATATGGCCTCCATGCTAGTATATATTATTCTAAGTGAGGCCTAACTATTGTTTTATACAGCGGTATTATTAGTTCTTTTTCTTTGTACACTATATTTCGCCTAATTAATCCCAAAAATTTGGTTTCCCTTCGCTGCTGCAATTCCACACTGCTCTGATACCTTCATGTCAGCACTAATAGTTAACCCTAAGTCCTTTTCCTTTAAGGTAGTATTTAGTACAATACCACCCATTGTATATTGTGCATCTTCATTCCCATGTCCTGTGTGGAGGCACTTACACTTTCCAAAATTAAACAGCATTTGCCACTTCTCAGACCATTCTATCAACTTATTAAGATCATCTTGTAAATGCTGTCTATCTGCATCACTTTTAATTTTCCTAAACACTTTTCTGTCGTCTGCAAACTTCAACACCTTGCTTGTTATGTCATTTACATAATAGTATGCATTGCTTCCAGCATGTAGGCAGGTGCAGGTGGGGCAACTATAATATAATTCCTGTTTGCTCTGTGAGCCTCCGCGGAGCTGGTGAAATGTGAGAAAATACGAACTCACGCATCATATGGAGTCCTTACTGAGAAAATACCTGCCCTCTTGTAAACAATCTACCTACGAGCCTATGGCAGGTATGAGAACAGTTTGTTTCGCTTTGTTTCCAGGCGTGATGTATCTGTTTGCCATCATCACATCGCCGGAGGAAAACATGTTGTACTACACGAATAAAAACGCAGGTGTATATGCGGCCAACCTCCAGATTCGGGAGCAGAGAACTCTGATCAAACTTCCAAAGAAGTGCACTGCCAGAGGCGTAGCCGTCGATTATACAAACAGGTTAATTACGGGTTATCATCCTATCATTGAAAGAAACAACTCAGTTCTTTTAACATTATGTTACTATTACATATTATATTACATATACATTATATATATATATATATATATATATATATATATATATATATATATATATAATTATATATATATAATTATATATATAATTATATATATAATTATATATATATATAATTATATATATAATTATATATAAAATTATATATATAATTATATATATAATATATATATATATATATATATATATATATATATATATATATATATATATATATATATATATATATTATATCAATTATCAATACCAAATTTATTTGATTTAATTTCAGTGGTGATATTGTCTGGTCCAGCAGCTTCCCTTTTTCATCGTTTATTGCATCCAGCTTGTATTTCATTCCAACCCTAGACTGCTGTTCTACACGACGCGCAATCCAGTTGGTATACACAAGTCGTGCTTGGATGGAACGAGAACTGAAGTGATCGTGTCGTCTGACATCGGCAGTCCCTACTCAGTTGTTGTCGACACCAAACACAAACACATCTACTGGACTGACTACAGTAAGTTTACCTTGAATGTATTGTTTAATGCGGTAGTCAAAATCTAAAAATAGTGAAGAGTTTGTTTTAATGTAAGCCCTCTTTATCATGGGTTTGTTGCGAACAGCAAGAGGATACCGGTATCACGGCTTCACAACTGCGGCGACTGGTAGACAACTAGACATGCAATTATGCGTCTTCTACGTGCGGATATTCTTTCCACCATGGCATCAATACACTGAGAAAGGTTGCGCATCAAAGGCCTACATCGCCCTGCAAGAACATGGGTTTGAAACACATTTTTCAATGGCTTGACGGAGGCTTTGCTAGGCGACAGTTCACGTGATAGACAGGTTAATGTTAAGTCCTCAGCAATTGATTGCCAACGTCAGTTGCTTGTACTGGGAAGAAGGTGTACTGATGGGGGAACGGTATATGTGATGCTAGCATAAACGTGAATGGAACCGATTTTGTAGTTTGTTATTTCGTTTTTTATTAAAAGGCCATGTGTGTACATAATTAAGATAGCACAGTTCGGGAGGTTTCTGAGTTTTCCGTAAAATCGACCTATGTTCGTTTTTACTGTCTCTTTGGTTACGTCCGAATAATCCTATGTGATCGCCATCCCTTTTTGTGTGTTGATGTAAATGTTGCTAAGTAATAGGCATAGGTCACGCCGTAGATAGGTCAAATAATAATTAGCCGTATTATGGAGCATTTATCTCGGCGTGAGTGTTTAGTGTTTTTGAAATATTGTTGAATTACAGTGTGTAATTGCCGCCACAGAAATAAAATTATGAACAGGGCGCAAACGAATACCTACCTGCCTTTGTTTATTTGTCATCATTGTGTCGTTGCCGTTTGCCGTCTGCTTACTGTGTCAGTCTGTGAATTAATAATTGCATACGTAGAATTAATAACCATTACATTTTGGCGGTGACATGTAACGAAATACAAATGCATTGTTCTTTTATCAAGTACGCTGTAATTGGCATGTAACGAAGTACAGTCTTAATAAGTATAATTACTTCTAGCGAAGTAGTTATTATCAAAAATAAGAATACTTGTAATTCGTTACTTTGGTTTACTCACAAACTCTTTTCATTACAATAGTTTCGTGTCTCATCGGAGGACCATATGGTTTTACCGAAATATATTAATAGTATGCAATCACGGCGCTTCAGCGCCAGGTCGCATTCATACTTACATATAAATTAATTATTATACTTATGTTATAATAGTAACTGTTATTAGGTTATTGGTCGTATAGAGATTCGTGTAATTATTTTAGTATCGCGCTTTTGTGCCAGCTGTAATCTTTACAATAAAGCAATGAATTGTACGTTTACGCTAACTTCAGCTACTTTTGAAAGTTACTTTAAATGTTTACTTAAGCAAGTTTTTTAATGTACTTTTACATAAGATGATGTAAGTTACTTCTACTCAAGTACAACATAAACGTAGTTCAGTGACCACTGGTCAATTCTCCTCCAGGCCGTGCCATCATTAAAAGCACGGACTACGATGGCAACAACCGGGGAGTCGTCTGCAAGACATACGAACATCCCAAAGATATGGTCATAGTCGGCGACACGTTGTATTACATCGATATATACGGGTACACCGGATTAGTAACAGACGTGGTCTCATCCACACTTCTTCTTTCTTCTATTGCTTTACTCGTTCGTAGATGACCTTATGGAAGATAGTATGTAGTACTATGTTGACCAATAAAACACAGTGAAACAGTTGGTCATAGTCAAATAACTATGTACCAAAAAGGAATAAGCGAATGAGTGAAGAGACATAGAAAGCAGAATATGTAACATAATGCCAATGTGTAATTATATACACTATATATATATATATATATATATATATATATATATATATATATATATATACAACAGAATGATTACAATGCAAGGCGACAAATATATATATATATATATATATATATATATATATATATATATATATATATATATAATGTAGTGTAAATATGTAATTATATATAATTATATGTATGTATGTATTCAAACTGTAATATGTAATATACATTATTATGATTACGTAATATACAGTATATAATATAAAATGTATAATATACAGTATACAGTATATCATGTATAATATATTGATACATAATATATGCATATGTGTGATTGTGTGTGTGTGTGTGTGTGTGTGTGTGTGGTGCGTGCGTGCGTGCGCGTGTGTGTGTGGTGTATGTGTGTGTGTGTGTTGTGTGTGTGTTTGTGTGTGTATATGTGTGTTTGTTTGTGTGTGTGTGTGTGTGTGTGTGTGTGTGTGTGTGTGTGTGTGTGTGTGTGTGTGTGTGTGTGTGGTGTGAGAGAGAGAGAGAGAGAGAGAGAGAAGAGAGAGAGTGTGTGTGCGCGCACGTATATGTACATAATTTGTCTGCCTTTTCTTTTTCAGTGTCCTTTCAGTGAATCTAAATGGCACAAATCGTCAAGAATTTGATATGGACCCTTACTACGATTTAATCCTTTACGACATTGCAGTGCTGCATCGTAATTATGACGACAACCTATATTACTTCTCCTATGCACCTTTTGCGTGGCTGTTTCTATACACAATCGCTCTACTTTGCATGGGTTGTGCTTACGCTAATCCAATCTGTACAGCACATGAACCATGCCTTTGCGTAGTCAAGGATGTTGTAGATATGGTCAGAGGAGCACACGATTCTACACGGCACATGATAAACGACCATGCCTTGCTCACACACACTGCACGAGAACAGAGTGATGGGTCTACGTGAACTACAGTGGGCAAAGCAGACACTAGCTCTTGTGGAAGGAAATACTTGGTAGGATACTTTTTGTATAAAGATAAGATGTGCCTACACAGTAATCGTTTTATATGTACACAGTGGGGCGGCATAGCTCAACATATATAACCAATTGTTCATTTTATGATAAAAGACTCAAATTTGGCAGATACATTGATAGATATATCGAGGACAAAACTAGATGTTGTGCCATCGCAAAATTTGCAACACGATAGCCGTGGCAGCCATTTTGTCCAAAATGGCTGCCAGCGGTTGTTTAAAACATCCTATCCCATTGGACCTACATGTAATAATGGACATAGTCTAGATCCTAGTAACCCTGAGAGCCAAATAAATACTCACAAATCTGTGGAATTTTCCAAAGTAATTGGTCATTTCATTATATTATAATTGTACTATGTAGTGCCGTTAATAAGTAGAAACAGTTCCCGTAGTAGTATTTTGTCAGATGGCTGCCAAAGATATTCTGTTCCGAAGCCACTTTTGGCTCTGGTAAACATGGTCATTGAAGGTCCAAGCACTAGAGACCAGAGTGGACGCCAGCAGTCTTAACCA
>JAODUO010000197.1:17500-52500 GCA_025642075.2 Ridgeia piscesae
GTGGCGGTCCAGAACGTCGAGTGGTCCAGAACGTCGAAAGTTAGCGGTTCATGTCAAAAGGTTAGCGGTTCATTCGGCAGTCACCATGTTTACGCTGGTCACAGTAGACGTTAACCTTTGTCATGCATATAAGAAGTCCATAAACAATACTCAAAACGAGGTGGAACGACATCCTGGACCGGATATACATTCCAGACTGGCTAGATGCCGGCGGTAACGTCGCGCTAACCTTTGCAATGAACCGCTAACCTTGTAAATGATGAAATTTGTGTTGCTGCCAACCGCCTGCTTGATGCTTATCGCCTACGACAGAAGCGGCGGATTCCTGCACTTTGTGTAACTTATTCCCATTTGAGTGATGACAAATCTCTTTGCCAAAATGTTGGATTGGGAAGTTCTACACAGCATGGGCGTCGATCGGTGGGGGACGAGGGGGACGCGTCCCCCCTCTTTTCAGCCTGAGGGGGTCAGCATAGGAAATGTCCTCACACTTTTTTAGTTCATACAACAATTTAAAGACAGATATAGCGAGACTGATCACTCCCCTCTCTTATAAACTCTACATCGGTCTAGTAGTAAAATTAATAAAAATTATATGAGTTCAGATATAAACTTCCGACTACCTAGTGGAAAATCACTAGATAAATTCCTTGGTTGGCCGCAGCCCGCAACTTGATCTTAGTCCAGTAAATAGTCATCATGCCGGGCTCTGTCATTTTGCACCCTTGTGTTGATATATTAATAGGTATTAGCCATCAAACACATTATAGATTATTAATTTTTGTTTGCCCTGTCACCCCTTGGATTGCAGCCTGGTCGCCCTGTTGGATACTTATATCGCCTACGGCGGATCCAGCGGATTCCCGCTCTTGTGTAATTTGATCACATGTTGAGTGATGACAAATTTCTTTGCCAAAAGGTGGGTTTGGGAAGTCCCAAAAATAAGCAATAAACATATATATATATATATATATATATATATATATATATATATATATATATATATTTTATGTATTTTGTATATTTATATTATATTTTATTACTGACATGTATAATATATATATATATATATATATATATATATATATATATATATATATATATATATATATATCATTAATATTCATGTACTGAGATCTGCAGAAGAAGAAACAAATACAAAACGTACAAAAAATATTTTCAAAGCTTATTTGAGGAACTTATTCTACTGGACAAAGTTTGTTAAATATATCCATAAATGTGTGTAGAAAAGAGTCATATGCTTGATCATCAGTTTCTAGGACACTTTCCCAGGTTTATTGAATCAGTTCATTGGAAAATGATGCCATTGTATCCTCATTCATCTTTCTGATTGAAATATTTTTTACATTATACCTGCTTATGTTATACTCACAGAGTGCAAAAATTGGTAAATGATCACTAATATCATTGAACATGATACCACTAGTTAGGTTGAAGTGTAATTTATTAATATATATATATATATATATATATATATATATATATATATATATATATATATATATATATAAGCCTATACATGAAACAGTAAAATAAAATAACACAGTTGTTACATTACTTATTATTCCTCAGTATGCTAAAATAAAAAGTATATGATTAAACAAAAAATAACATAGCTAATCTATCATAAAATTATCATATTAAAATGCTAATAATGATAATAATTGCGTAATAATTGCATGATATAAATTGTATAACTTATGGGTAAATGCATTTAATTAGAGTCCACATAATTACGTCACAGAAACGCTAATCTAAAAAGGTGTGTCTTCAGAAGTGTATTATACTGTGGCTGTGTCTTTGCCGTTGTAACACTGTCCGGCAGTCCATTCCACAGAGCGGCTGCTGTTACGGCAAAACAGCGATCACCGTGAGTGACCGTCTGCGAAGCACGTAGTGACAGTAGCGGCAAAGATGCCGACCTCAGTCGACGTAGTTCCGCGAGGTAACACGATGTTTGGTCATGCATCACCGAGTAAGCAAACACAAGCACTTTGTACGTCGCGCGAACACAAATCGGTAGCCAGTGCAGATTAAGGCCCTTTGTTGCGGGGCGGTGCGAGCTGGGGGCCAGACCAGTGCGGTGCGGACCGGGTTGCGGGCCTCCGCGGGCTGGTATGATCTAAGCCAAGCGCGCGCTGTCTGGCTTCGTTCAATAGCACGAAGACATTTAATTGAATGCACCGTCCAACAGCAACTGTCCCCAGTCGACCGGCAAAGTGCTTAAGCTCATCCACTTAAGTGTGCGGAGCATGTATACATGTCGTTTCAGAATTTAGACAGAATTGGCAATAACGATATCTGGCCTTCATCTATAATCGCGGAAAACGTGCCTTTTCGGTACTAGCACTGCATGTGTTAACAATATGTGGCGTTTTTATTTCAGTACTCAGTTTTAGTAGTTTACAGCTGATGATATCCTGTCGTGAAACTTCAGTCATTAACATCTTTCGTAGGTGTTTGACAGCAAATTCAACCGTTATATTCGTTATTTTCTGCTTGGTACGTCTGGTCGCTGTTCTTTGTTTTGAGTAATTTTAGTCAGTGGTTATCGTTGTACCATGTGTTGATGCAAAGTGTTCGCTGAATTGATCAGCCATCATTTTCGCGTGTGGTTGAGGCTGAAGGTTCTCGTTGGTTTATTGTGGTTGAACTGCACTCGTTCTTGTCAAAGATGATTTGCCATGGTTCCGTATCACGCGTGGATTTGGTGATTGCTATTCATGTGATTTTAAGTATAAAGCTCGTTTTGCCTTTCGGATACCATGATTTACACGGTTTCTAGCACGTCTGTGCATCGTTAACGGAGGGTCATTTGGGTATTTTGAGCGGTCAAAGAATGTATAGCTATACATTTAGCCAGGTCTGTATTAAACCAGGGAGGAGACTAATACGACTTGAAAAGCTTGACAGTAATCGGGATATATTCGTTCGACATGTAACTTTGTTAAAATAAGTTCAGCTTCATTTCAACGTCATTCGCCATGTTGATCAAAGACCACAGATTTGGAGATATGTTAGTCCCATACGTGAGAAAAAACTAGGTGACCTACATACCAAACATGGGTGCAGAAATTTATCTTGATACATTTATCAAATATTAACCGGAACACAGATAGAAAACTGTAACATTGTGCAAGCGCAATGGTGTTTATCTAAGACCTATTCTCGGTAGAGATACAAATTATATTTGTTATGTAGGTGACCTTACCTGAGGAAAGTGACCTTTATGCTTGACCATGACCCAATTATGTAGTTGATAACATATCCGCAAGTGGCGCCACTTTTTGATTCTAGTTTTTAAATAAGACTTTGACCTTTACCCTTTGACTTTTGACCTTCCTCCCTTCCTCTTTTTCATGACCCGACCCAGCACATCGTGTCGTGTCGTGTCGTGCGTGTCGTGGCGTGGCGTGGCGTGGCGTGGCGTGGCGTGGCGTGGCGTGGCGTGGCGTGGCGTGGCGAGGCGAGGCGAGGCGAGGCGAGGCGAGGCGAGGCGAGGCGAGGCGAGGCGAGGCGAGGCGAGGCGAGTCGAGTCGAGTCGAGTCGAGTCGAGTCGAGTCGAGTCGAGTCGAGTCGAGTCGAGTCGAGTCGAGTCGAGTCGAGTCGAGTCGAGTCGAGTCGAGTCGAGTCGAGTCGAGTCGAGTCGACGAGTCGAGTCGAGTCGAGTCGAGTCGAGTCGAGTCGAGCGAGGCGAGGCGAGGCGAGGCGAGGCGAGGCGAGGCGAGGCGAGTCGAGTCGAGTCGAGGCGAGGCGAGGCGAGGCGAGTCGAGTCGAGTCGAGTCGAGTCGAGTCGAGTCGAGTCGAGTCGAGTCGAGTCGAGTCGAGTCGAGTCGAATCGAATCGAATCGAATCGTTTTGTATTGTATTGTAATAATCTGAATTATTTTTAAAAAGATAGTAAACCATAAATACAATGTAATACAATGCAATGCAATACACTAGAATATATATATATATATATATATATATATATATATATATATATATATATATATATATATATATATAATATATATATATATAATATACATATATACATATATATATATTACACATATATATAATATGAATATATATAATATGAATATATGTATATATATATATATATATATATAATATGAATTGTTTTAATATAATCTTTCGTTTCAGCCTGTCGAAGAGACCGAAGCGATTGGGTGTCGTCTTGCTGGTTGTGATCGCCTTGGGCCTCTATTCATATCAGCGTCATTACTATACAAGTGGGGGAATATCGCTCCAGAACAGAACACAGAACATTGCAGCTACGATTCTACTTCGATTGGGCTTGGTCAATAATGTCACCACCACAATTCATCAATCGCCTGACACACATGCCCTTAATTTGGGTGATAAGCGCGTTATTCGACTACTTGCGTGGACAAATATGAGTATCAATTACAATCGTTGGTTTGGAAGGATTTTGGAAGGAGTTGCTGATTGCAACACGCCTATCCCGTGCGAGTATTCTAACAACCATTCCTTGTATAACAGCAGCGATCTCATCTTGTTCCACACAAGACTTGCGGTCAGAAATGACGCAATGCCATCATACCGTTTACCCCAGCAACACTGGGTGACCTACTTGAGGGAGACACCTATTAGACAGGCAATGGTTAAGCAACCTCACAATACTTGGTTCAACTGGACGATTGCGTACACGTTGAAAGCGGACATCGCCAGACCGTACGGAATATGTCTTCCGAATCAGGATAAGATTGCAGAAGACCCAAGCAGCATCACCGACACAATTCGACGTGTGTACGGAACCAGAACTGATTCAATTCCGTGGAAACACACAAAGATGTTATACAAATCCACTGCAGGAAACTATGCCAAAGGTAAAACTCGCACCGTGCTGTGGGCTGTTAGCAACTGCATTACTCCAAGTAGAAGAGAAAGATATGTAGAAGAATTGAAACGGCACATCAAGGTGGATATCATGGGAAAGTGTGGCGACGGCGTGTGCAGATCACGTTCTTGTAAAGATATGTTCAAAAAATACAAGTTTTATTTATCATTTGAGAATTCTCTTTGCACTGATTATATTACAGAGAAATTATGGTACCGCATGGAACAGGGAATTCTGCCGATTGTTCTCGGAGGAGCCGACTACAAGACTTACTTACCGGCGCATTCCTATATTGATATAAGGGATTTCACGTCACCGAGAGCCTTGGCTGAATACTTACACAAGTTAGACAACAATGACGACTTATACAATGAGTACTTTGTATGGAGGCGACACTATACTTGTCATCTGTTTTTACCAGGCAATGACCTTCTGTGTGACATATGTCGATTTATGAACGACAATCTGAATAAGGTTAATATCATTCCAGACATCAACATATTTTGGTCTAATGACTCTTGTTTATCGCCCGAAACGTACTACGGTGGTATTTTCGGCGGCCTAGTCGATGTGTGGAAGTCTCTTAAGTAGTACATAGGCGTAGAGCAATGGATGCTGGAGCGGAGCGGTGGAATTCCACCGGTGGAAGGTCAAGGATCACGTGGCGCCCCTTTGAGGATAGCTATCTCTACTCTAATCGGCCATCGGCCAGCCATCCCCTACGTGCGAGTGCTATCTTCACAACAACACAACAACCTAATTCCAGTCACACTAACATCGAACCCGCTCATTTGCCCGACTACAACAGCGTCATTAAGCATCACCAACGCAAGATCGTTTCGCCACGAAACAACAATTTTAGACCACATCCACGAACATCACCTAAACGGTGTTGCAATTACAGAAACCTGGCTCACTAACAAAGACTCTGACCTCCCTGTAACGTCGGTTGTCGATTTCTTCAAAGAGTTCGCTGATATTCTGGATACATACGCGACACTGCCTGATGAACTGGTTATTGTTGGTGATTTTAATTTTCATTTCGACATTAACACTGATGTTCATGTGAGACACTTCTGTGACATTTTGTATAGTCACGACATGACACAGCATGACACAGTATGTGCCTGTAAATCGTGCAAGTTGGATCCGATTCCTATTCATCGACCGAAGGCCAACTAATCCAGCCTAGCACCAGTCATTGCTGAATTAGTGAGCGTGTCGATTGCGACAGGAGTTTTCCCTTCCGTCTTTAAAAAGGCTCTCGTATCTCCGTTGCTGAAGAAAACGACGCTTGATGCAAACGACGTCCAGAACTATCGTCCAGTGTCAAAACTGTGTATTACGTCCAAAATCGCAGAAAAGGTCGTTGCTGTCCGTTTCTCTAAACATTTGACAGACAACGACCTATATATACGAGCAAACGCAATCCGCTTATCGTCCAAACCACAGCACAGAGACAGCACTGCTGAGAGTAGGCAATGATTTTCTTTGTATATTAGACCACGGACTTACATGCATATAAGTCCGTGATTAGACGAACGAAGGCTGCCACACTAGTGCTACTAGATCTTTCGGCAGCATGCGATACGATCGATCACACAATAATGTTAACCGGCCTCAGAGATCGGTTTGGAATAACTGCAACCTGTTTTGCATGGTTTGAGTCGTATTAGTCAAACCAAAGTCAAAGTATTCAAATGCACAGCAGAATATCAGCAGAACGTCCAGTGGTGTTCTGTGTTCCGCAAGGTTCCGTTCTCGGCCTTCTCATGTTTATTTGCTCCACTGCTCCACTCGGTGATATCGCACGTCGACACGGGATAAACGTTCACCTATATATATGCTGATGACACCCAATTGTACATCGCGTTCATTCCGCTCTCAGAAGAAGATACAATTCAGGCAATGAAGCGCATTCAAGCATGTCTCGCAGAAACACAAGAATTGATGGGGAAGAATAAACTGAAATTCAATGCTGCAAAACTGAAATTATTGTGATGTGCGCGCCACATATCAAGAAGAAACTTTCTATGTCGCACACAGAACTTGGTAATACCGTTGTGCGTATTTCTACTGTTGCTAAGAACATTGGCGTTTTCTTTGATGACGCCCTAAGCATGACCAACCACGTGCAGCACATTTGTCGTGTGGCATATTTCCATTTCCACTGTATTGGAAGAATTCTAAATCTTCTTCACCGGAAAACCACAGAAATTATGGTTCGTACCTACATGACGTCTCGCCTGGAAATGGACACTGCCTGCTGTACGGTATTTCCGTTCATCTTCTCACTAGACTCCAAAGAGTGCGAAACGCTGCTTCCCGTCTCATAAGCCGAATGAAGAAACACGACCACATCACTGCTGTTCTAATCGATCTTCATTGGCTTCCGATCAAACAGCGGATCGAGTACAAACTGTTACTGTTGACGTTTCGAAGCCTTCACGGCCTAGTTGCATCATACTTAGCCGACCTACTAATTCGTCACCAGCCGACCCGTGCGCTGCGCTCCCTGCTGACGGTCCACGGTGCACACTACGTGTACGCAGGGAGTACAAACATGTTCAAGTGCTGCTCCACACGCCTCGGGAACAATCTGCCGCTTGCCATGCGTGCACAGACTGCCTCAGTTCGTTCAAAAAGCAACGAAAGACATTTCTGTTTAAAAGAGCGTTTTCACTTTAAAAGAACATTTATAATATCCGAACATTTTTAATATCTATTTATCTACTATTTTATGATTTATTTATTTATTTTTAACTTGTAATATAAATAAGTCTTATTTATCAGTATTAGTATTTTTATATTTTTAAGACTAATATTATTTATTTATATTGAACAATTTATACTGATCAATTTATTTTACAACTACATCTCTATTTTTTAACTTTAAGGTAATCTGTGCATTCCTGTAAAGTGTAATGCGCCTCTGGGTGATTTTATTGCTAGAGGTATAGCGTAAACAAATACTTTTTTATTAGTATTACTTTCGTGAGATAATTTATCACAGTAGTCTACTACTAAAACAGTTTCGATGTGAGTCGTTTTAGCGTCAGTAGATGTGGCTGGTTTGAATAATGAGTTTGCATTACCTACACCGACCGCAAGAAGCTACAATTACCACACATGATTTGCGTCATCTCTACGAAATATGTATCTTTTTTTATTGAAATATGTGTCATCTCTACGAAATATATATCTTGTTTATTTAAATATAATATTCACTCACCCATTCACCCACTCACCCACTCACTCACTCATTCACTCATTCACCCACTTACCAACATGCGTGTCGTCCCATACTGTTTCTTATTTAGTAGCCATCGTATAGAAAAACGTGCATGCGATTCTCTCCTTGTGTATGTGTGTCGCGCGCGCGCGTGTGCGGTGTGTGTGTGTGTGTGTGTGTGTGTGTGTGTGTGTGTGTGTGTGTGTGTGTGTGTGTGTGTGTGTGTGTGTGTGTGTGTGTGTGTGTGTGTGTGTGTGTGTGTGTGTGTGTGTGTGTGTGTGTGTGTGTGTGTGTGTGTGCGTGTGGACGTGTGTGAGTGTGTGTACGTGCGTGCGTGCGTGTGTGCGTGCGTGCGTGCGTGTGTATGTATGTGTATGCATGCGTATAGTCCCATACTGCGTGCGTTCGACCTATCAGTACACGAGACTGTCCGACGCCGTAAACCATTATGATTATCCCCCACATCTATTGTGACGTCACCAGATATTCTACAAAATGTAAATGGACCACTTCATAATTATAATTGTGTTATCTCATTGTTTCAATCAAATAGATATCGTCGACAACATATTTGACATCAATAATTTATGTTATAGTAAAGTTGTTACTCTGCTTATAGTCAGGGTTAGTATCAACACCTTATACATTATTATCGTTTTATTGCACTACATGTAAATTAAACTTATTACATTACATTAAAGGTTGATTTATGACATTACATGTGGCATATGTTGCACAGATGGTTTATTTTATACCCGAGGTCTTATTTGATATTAACATTGCGCATTTGGTTTCAGTTGACACTTGTAATAGACTTCCACGAAGCGTGTAAGAGCACCCTTCTCAATACAACTAATTACACCATGTACGTGTTTGTTCGCTCGAATGACGTTCCTTGCTCAGACAGTCAGCTGACTGGTGGAGGGCGCAATGGTATCGCTGACTGCAAAGCATTGCACGTCTCTACCTGGTGACCATCTCACCGATTGGTCTCAAAGGGACACCTACTCGTCACTGTGTTTCGCGCTCTACACGATAGAACGCCGGCGAGCTTCACGCAAAGTGCCGATACGACAACGTCTATCGAGAGGCCTGCGTGATGGCCTTTTGTGAGACATGGCTGGACTCTACCCGTCCAGACGATGACATCATTCTGGACGGGTTTACTGTGTACCGTTCAGACAGAACCAAAGAATCGGGCAAGACGAGAGGAGGGGGTTTGTGCATTTACATAAACAATCGGTGGTGTTCCAACGTTAAAATACACACCACACTCTGAACTTGGAATTGTTGACGCTGTCTGTTCGCCCGTTCTATTTACCGCGGGAATTTAGCAACATTGTATTATGTTGTGTTTATGTTCCACCCAGTGCAGACGCTCTCGCCGCAGCCGACACAATAGCTTCTTACATGCAGTCAAGTGTTGTTACGCTACCCGGACGCTCATGTGTTTGTTATGGGCGACTTTAACAGCTGCACGTTGGATACTGCGTTGCCGTCATTTCATCAATATGTTCATGTGCCAACAAGGAACAACAAGACAATAGATTTATGCTATGGGAATATTCCCAGTGCTTACTCCGCTCGTGCTCACCCTCCCCTCGGTCGTGCCGATCACAATGTCATCAACCTCATCCCAGCGTATCGACAACTGTTGAAGAGAGTCAAGCCGACCAAGGTCAAGGTTCGACAATGGACTCAGGATGCCACCATGCAGCTCCAGGGATCTCTAGCTTGCACAGATTGGGGTGTGTTTGCACCTGATTCCGTGAACTTAAATGAACATGCTTCTGTCATTACGGACTACATTACCTATTGCATGGACTCTACCATTCCAATGAAAACTGTGACTGTTTATCCTAATTCAAAGCCTTGGATCACGTCTGATATAAAAAAACACGCTTCAGAACAAACAAATCGCATACCGCACTAAGGACATACACACAATGAAAAACGCACACAGACAGCTACAAACAGAAATCTCGCAAGCAAAACAAAGGTATCGTGAAAAGGTTGAAAATGAGTTTAGCTGCATGAACACTAAACAGGCCTTTGCGCATTTGAAAAAGATGTCAGGTCGTTTGGACAGATTATCTGTCCCTTCAACTACTGATCCATTGAAATTTGCTTCAGACTTAAATTTGTTTTATAACAGATTTGACAGCCATGATTTTTCTATTGAGTGTGAGTCGCTCCTAGCTGCTGGCCCTTTACCCGTACCAGGTGATATTGACATTTCTACCGTGGATGTCACAAATCAATTCAAAAAGTGTAAGGCTAATAAAGCTCCTGGTCCAGATGGCATTCCAGGCCGCTTACTTAAAGAGTATGCAATTGGGTTAGGTCCGGTATTTCAGCCACTGTTTAAACAGTCTGTGGATATAGGTGTGATTCCAACCATCTGGAAAACGTCTGTAGTGGTACCCGTCCCTAAAATGTCATCACCGTCAGAGTTAAACCACTTCAGACCTGTGGCCCTAACGTCCATCGTCATGAAATATTTTGAAAGACTGATTTTGTCTCACATTCTCCCACATGTTCAATCTCAACTGGACCCATATCAATTCGCTTACCGTTCCAGAAGAGGCACTGACGATGCAATAGCTTGCCTTTTACACAAACTATTTGAACACATGGAGACAGCTGGCAACTATGCTCGAATCTTATTTATAGATTTCAGTTCAGCATTTAACACAATACAAAGGCATGTCATGATTGATAAACTACAGAAACTACAAGTTCCAGCCATTAATTAAAAAGTGCTGCCACCTCACGGAGTCTGGGTAACCGAGGCTAGCCGCGTCGCGCCTTACGATTTGCTGTCAGCGCGTTGTTAGCGGTTCCCCGTTCCCCTTGAACGATATGGGTTCTTTCTCTCGAGCAGGACTAACTCTGTGGAATGCACTACCTGAGAATTTGCGTTCCACAGAGTACATGAACAAGCGTAATACACGTCTTAAGACGTATTATTTCAAGATTACATTTAATGTATAATTGTTCGACACTTTTCACCCTTTTGTATTTTTATTTATTTATTTTTAATTAGCTCAACTAGCATGTCATTCTAATTATTTATTAATGAATAATTTGCAAGTTAACATATACTTTTAGTTGTCAACTATGCCGTGCTAACTCGTGAATGCGTTCGGGACCACAACTCTGAACTTAGAATTCCAGCAGAAAGATTGATATTTGGTTTTGCCGTGAACAAAATCAAATTTGAGGCGCAACCTTTCTCTGGGTATTGATGCCATGGTGGAAAGAATATCCGAACGTAGAAGACGCATAATTGCATGTCTAGTTGTCTACCAGTCGCCGCAGTTGTGAAGCCGTGATACCGGTATCCTCTTGCTGTTCGCAACAAACCCAGGATAAAGGGGGACTTACATTTAAACAAACTCTTCACTATTTTTAGATTTTGACTACCGCATTAAACAATGCATTCAAGGTAAACAAATGGCAAATCATGCATGCAAGGTCTAGCTAACAAAACAACGGATGGTGATTGTGGCTTACTGGCCAATACAATGAATGATTTCTTTGTGTCTGTGAGTGACCATTTGCCTCGGTTAAATAAGAGTCACAAGGTGTTCGACGTTAACGAGGAACTGCCGGATCAGTATGTGACAAGCGTATGTACTACTTTTAAAGCCTCGGAGAGTGTTAAAGCCAACAAAGCTACTGGGCCTGACAACATACCTGCATGGGTGTTAAGAAATTATGCAAATGTTCTCGCCCCTCCATTAACTGCTATTTTTAACAATTCACTAAGAGAAGGTGTACTCCCTATGGAATGGAAAATGGCCAATGTAATACCGTTGCCAAAAACAAGCCCCCATGTGTCGATTGAAAAAGACATTAGACCAATTTCACTAACTCCAATAGCTGCCAAGGTGTTTGAATCAATAATAATTAAATGGGTGGATGAAACAATTGAAGGTGAAATTGATGCTAAGCAATTTGGGGGAATTAGCGGAACGTCCACAACAGACGTTCTTGTTGAACTGGTTCATATGTGATAAATTGAATTCTTATGTCAGAGTTGTAATGCTAGACTTTAGCAAAGCGTTTGATCTTATTAATCATCATTTGTTGCTAGATAAGCTACAGTCGTATGGGTTGCCCGCACATATTTTAAGATGGATGGCAACATTTCTATTAGACAGAGCTCAACGAGTAAAAATAGGAAATGAATATTCCCATTCTGGTCATCCCAATGGGGGAGTACCGCAAGGGACATTGTCTGGACCTAAATGTTTCCTTGTTTATATAAATGATTTAAGAACGACTGTTCCATTATATAAGTATGTAGATGACAGTACGTTATTTGAAATATGCGACAGAAATTATGTATCTGTTATACAAGAGTCGGTTGATATTGCTGCTAGATGGACAGAACAGAATGACATGAAAATTAATTCGGAAAAATCAAAAGAAATAATCATTAGTTTTGCACAAAATGGCAATTTCAGAAGCACTATCCCGAATATAAAGATTGATGGGAGGGATATAGCACAAGTTTGCCATGCCAAACTATTAGGTGTGACCATTTCTCAGGATCTGACATGGAACAAACATGTGGATAATATTGTGAAAAAAGCTGGTAAACACTTGTACATGTTATATCAGTTAAAGCGTGCAGGGATTACACAGAAAGATCTGGTCAGTGTATATGTTAGTGTGGTGAGACCAGTTCTAGAATATGCATGTCCTGTATGGCACACTAACTTACCCCAATATCTGTCTGACAATATTGAAGTTATAAAAAAGGGCACTAAAATGTATTTTTCCTGGATTGGGTTACGCGGAAATACTTAGACGTGTTAACCTGGATACGTTGAATGTAAGACGGGACAGCATTTGTCAAAAATATTTTGATAAATTAAAGTCGGCACACACAGATTAAATTATCTGCTGCCTGACAAAAGACATATCGAATATAATATTAGACAACAAAATGTGTACCAGTTACCAGTTACTAGAACGAATAGATTCCGTAATTCCTTTATACCGTGGGCTTTATACAACTGTCAGTAAAAAGGCTATTAATACGGTATGATTTGCGGTATCAAATGTATTTCTATTGTATTTGTATGATGTTTTGATGAGTTAATTGTAACCTATCGTAATGTCAATCCAACTCAGTTGAGTTGCTAATAAAACTTGTGTTATTAAACGTACTGTAGTCAGTCCAGTAGATGTGTTTGTGTTTGGTGTCGACAACAACTGAGTAGGGACTGCCGATGTCAGACGACACGATCACTTCAGTTCTCGTTCCATCCAAGCACGACTTGTGTATACCAACTGGATTGCGCGTCGTGTAGAACAGCAGTCTAGGGTTGGAATGAAATACAAGCGATGTTAATTTATTTTAAATGGCTCTATGCTCATCAAATCATGGTCGTATATCCTGTAAATTGTTGTATATTTTAATTTTTGTGCAATGGTTGGTCAAGCGTTTCAACCCCGTTTTAATGTGACGATGGTAGCACCTTCATACGCTGGTGACAATTGTTGGTGGCAGCATCTAGCGGATAGTAATGAATGTGCACGATTATAAGGTTAATGCAGTCCACCGTGTGGCGCCACTCATTTTTACGTGAACGTTTTTCCAGTCAAGATTCCGTTCAACAGGAATTTATTACCATAATTATTATCATTCTATTTTAGGACAGTGTAGTTGAAAATTTTGCATATTACAAGTTGAGAATTTGTACTTACACACAGTGACGTTTTCTAAAGAATAAATTAACAGCATAAGTGACGATGACGCTACACCTAACCTATGTGGCTAGATCTAGAATAAATAAACTAGAATAATAATAATAGACATCATAATAATGTCTCTGTATGTAGTCATTGTAGAAAGCTTATGTATAACTGTCAGTTTTGAGATTCGAAGTCCGGCATATAGTAATTTCTGACTCAACAATTCTGTCTTGTTGGAGTGAATTTTGGAAGATGAGGTAGTGGCTTTGAAGATTGGACACCTGAACACTGGAGTGGGTGCTGTAGGAGGGTGTGGAAAAAAAGCCCCCATGTGTAAAACAGTGTCTCATTGAAATGTATGTTTGTACAGTGTGCCAGCACTTAATTAATCTTTGAATGTAGCGAAAATTCACTTCCTCATATTGAGTATATCGAACCCCCAATGACACTTGTTTTTATCCATGTAGTGAGAAAATAGTGTGTTGAGAGGCAAATACAGTCACTATAACTTCATCAATGTTATGGATATGTGAATGTGGAGTGTCAATAGTAATACCTGTGTACTTGCTTGAGATAGTATTAATTGTTGTTTTTGATCAACAACACAACAGTTGTTATAATAGTAACGACTTCTTTTGCGCCAATATCCTCCTCGATCAAGCTCAGTGGGGCGACAAAACCAAGGGATTAAGAAAACTCGTAATCGTAAGACATGCGTGAGTCGTCAATGGATGGATGAAGACGCTAGGAAGCTAAGGAGGATAGGCAGCATTAAAGAGATAGGTTTTTAGATGTCGGTGGAATGAAACTATATTACTTTCTGATTTAACACTGGCAGGAAATGAATTCCACACAGTTGGTGCAGCGACCGAGAATGCTCGAGTCCCAGCTTTAATTTTCACCTGAGGATTGTAGAGGGTTACCCATTCTTTCATTCTTTTTAGAGTTTCAAGTCCTCGAAGACCTTTGTGTTATTTGTGCATTAATTTAAGGTGTGACATGCATTCGTCACAGATGTTACTGAAAGGATGAAGTGTTGACAGTTATAGTAACATCAACTTGTCATTGTCCACCCAAGTTACCTTGCGTTTCTTGACGTGAACGACATCAAACACAACACAAACAAGTCAAACATATTTGCAGTTTTATTTTGTTTAGTAATTATTCCTTCATTGTCAGCTCGTTCCCTACAAATAGTCCTAAACTCTCTGAAATAGTGACCCACTCACTCCCTCACTCACACCCAATTCCCACAATCTTTATAAAAGTATACATGCTGCTAAAATATACTATACAGCGGAAATATAAAAACAGTCCATATATAACATTTGTAATTGGTCCCACACCGCTGGGTTTTCCAGCTCTTTCACATTTGGAAACACATTATTTAAAAAAAATTATTCTACTCAACATAACTGATATGAAGACAACAGCCTACAAAATACATGTGAACCTTTGCTGTGCAAGTCTATATCAATCATCATTAAGATTTGGCAGACGGCACCAAAAACCAACTGATAAACCCGCTGCCCATTTTTCTCAATGAAATTAACTGTTATTTGTGCCTTTGAAGTATTGTTTCCAACAGAATTACACAAACAAAATAGTTTAACAAAATGTCTTAATGTACATATACGTGTAGAAAATGATCAAGAATCAGAATTGTGAGTTAATGTACAACACACAAAACAAATCCAATTTCATTAGACCCACACTTCACTGAGTTCTTATGTGCCACATTGTTCTTCCTAGATATTTACACCCAACAAAACTTCCTCATGTCCAGGAAGTGATCTCCCTACATAAAAGAGCATTGATCTTTTTGCAAATATGCACAATTTGAGATATGTAAATTTAACCGTTACTAGAAGCATAATGGATTTCCTTCACCTCCAGTTTAATGGCCCACCACACCCAGTCTTCATACCCACATCCATAACGTCTGGGTCATTTCATAATAGTACACAGATAATCAATCCTGCTGAACACTTCCCACAAATACACGTCCTTCAAACAACACCAAGGATATGAGAATGTACACATTTCATAGGTTAACAGAACAACTGTTTTTGTGGGGGTTTTAACATCTTGGTTGGTTAAAAATAATATCTACATAAAATATGTGACATGTGACTTTGTAATATTTCATGAAGTATTTGGCAGTAAATATAATATCTTGCAAGAATGAAGACAGGTCTCACTGGGAGAGAAACGGAGAAACATCAGCAAACAGAGAGGATTGGAGGACCATGGTCCGTGGTATAATGGTCCATGGTCCTAGCAGCAGGCAGTTAAAGGCAAACAAATATGTATCCACCACTGTAGTTCTGTTTCATAGGACAAACTATCAGTCAAATGTCAGAGATTTCTAAATGTAAATGTACTCATGATACAAAACCACAGAGGAAAAAACAAGAAGTATATCTGCTATTCATATCGATATTGAAAAATTACGCATTTTAATTACAAATAAAACCAAAAAAGCTGTATATCAGTAACTAATAGAAATTAAATGCATTTCATTTTAAGATCAGATCAATTAATTTCTATGTAGACAGAATATTTGTACATTGAGGTGAGAAAAAATCAGTGCAAATAATATATCTGATTAGCCCACGGTTTTAAATCCTCCAAAGCAGGACCCTTGATGCTGAATAAGTTGATCGATCAGTTACAGATCATCCATCACTGTAGAACCCATGCAATAGCTGTACATCTCAAATAACAAACATAATCGGCTATACCACTTGTCCACCACTATGAATAAGCCGTTTATGAGGTTGTTATCTACGAATAACTGACCCACCATCTCAGTGCCTACACTGAAAACCCTGAACAAATTAAGCCGTCAAGTACTATAAAAACGGGAATGAACATTGAATGAACCCCACTGCAGAGGGTGGTTACCGGGTCAACACCCCTTAACCTCTGTCACATCTACTCAGTGTCAACTGGTTGTCGGAATGTTTCCTAGGAATGGTTTCCTGGCAGCGCAGGTTCCCGCCATCTAAGTATGTAAGCCTCACTTTCTTCAACAAAACTGGCTCTGACAAAGGAAACCTCATATCACATGGATCAATTACCAGTTGAGACCACAAAACTCTGTACAGATGACATCTGGTAGGAACTGGAGAGCAAGTAGGATTAAGGGTTTTACATCTATGGGGGATTAAGACGGTCAAAGTTAGCTTGATGCAACGTACCCTGGAATTTTAGGTTTTAGTCGATGTGATTGTTGAACCAGAAGCTGATACAAAACAAATAATCCGGACATTTTCTCTACAACTGAAATGACATAGACAAGAGCAAAAGACTACGATGCCAAGCTTTACATTTCACATAAATCTATAATTTCTACATAATCAAAGAAAGATGCCGCCAGTTTCTAAGGTGCACGTCTCTCATCTGCAGTGGACAAAGCCGTGAACTGGGAATACACCACGACATGAACAAGCACCACCACAGATCTAGTGTGCAAGATATGTTGCATCCGGCCCACCCCCACGCTACCCCCACCCCCATACCCCCACCCCCATACCCTTCTTCATTGTGAACTATGCAAGCTTAACAGTTGGTACAGGTAACACATAAAGGTTCTAACGTACGCCTTTGAAGCGGCTGATAAAATATCTCTGATTACAACAACATGGAATGTAATGTGGGCACGCAGCACATGCCTCTGTGCTGTGAGAGAGACGCATCACCATTTCAAAGTTCATCGAACACTAACATTACTTGGTCTAACAATGCAAGAATAATGTCTGATCATGTTATTATCATACTTATAATAATAACAATAGTAAACATCTGCAGCGTCTCTGATTACTGATGTACTCACATATTTACCTAACTGATTACAATCATCATACTCAATTACATTTGTAATAAGGCAAACTAATCGTAACCGTGCCTGACAAAGCAATAACAGTAATATTACAACCACGACTACAATTCTGTCAATACATTACATGTCTTTGTGGAGACATGTATGTCGGGGGTCAATAAACATTACAACTGCATGGGGTTTTGGGTCTCAAAATGTCCACAAATAATGTAGTGACATATTTAAGAGTACATTTTAAAATGAGCATTTGTGGAGTCGATGTGAACTTCCTATAGCTCAAACTACATAACTTGACTTTATGATGGAATGATGACTTCAGCACAAGTGCATGAGCAGAAAGCTATACAAGGAAGCCCGGTGTAGTAGTGGGCCCTCTAGCGGGACATGGTTGCACACAGAGGCATGAAACACAACTTAGAACAATCCATGCAGAAGCATGAGTGTGAAAAATAACATAAAAAGCCTTTCTACTAAAATATTCAATAAAACACCTGCCCCCAACCACCTACATTCACTGAATTAAAAACCCGTCTATAAGCTGACGCTCCGTAAAACTATTATGCTACCAGCAAGTATTATATACAAGTGCATTAAAATCAACATCACACATGTTGTGCATATTATGTGTGCCGCATTAAGTTTTCGGTTAGTACATACACATCTGTATACAAAAATTCATCAAGAAACCGCAACTAAATTATGTCTATTCTAGAGCGACTACACGATATTATGTCCACATTCTTTTCACACTGTACAAACTGGCAACTTTGCACACACACATTGGATAATGAATATATACATAAAATGTTGAGTTCAGCTAAGTGCCGCTATAAACGTATATCCACATGATTATAACGTCGTTCACAGGGCATTGAACAGCACTACATATAAACATGTCAAGTGCAGGACAATGTAAAACACTGCAGCCTTGCCATGGCAAACATTCTGTCAAACATCACCAACAAGCAAATGAAGTTGCACTTATAAACTGGGCACAGCTTCGCTTTCAGCACTTCGGGGTTAATTCATAACAAACATTGCTGTAAATAATGCTCAGTACAGCTTTAACTGAACTGTTTTTTGCATATTAATCAATTTTTTAGCCAATGCAAACTGGTAACGTAATACTGTTTGCAAATAAATTGTGCCATATTTCATTACATTCTCATTCATACTATACAGACGTGATCATAACAACACTGGACACACCCACTAGCATCACTGCAGCTAACAGTACTGGACACACCCACTAGCATCACTGCAGCTAACAGTACTGGACACACCCACTAGCATCACTGCAGCTAACAGTACTGGACACACCCACTAGCATCACTGCAGCTAACAGTACTGGACACACCCACTAGCATCACTGCAGCTAACAGTACTGGACACACCCACTAGCATCACTGCAGCTAACAGTACTGGACACACCCACTAGCATCACTGCAGCTAACAGTACTGGACACACCCACTAGCATCACTGCAGCTAACAGTACTGGACAAACCCACTAGCATCACTGCAGCTAACAGTACTGGACACACCCACTAGCATCACTGCAGCTAACAGTACTGGACACACCCACTAGCATCACTGCAGCTAACAGTACTGGACACACCCACTAGCATCACTGCAGCTAACAGTACTGGACACACCCACTAGCATCACTGCAGCTAACAGTACTGGACACACCCACTAGCATCACTGCAGCTAACAGTACTGGACACACCCACTAGCATCACTGCAGCTAACAGTACTGGACACACCCACTAGCATCACTGCAGCTAACAGTACTGGACACACCCACTAGCATCACTGCAGCTAACAGTACTGGACACACCCACTAGCATCACTGCAGCTAACAGTACTGGACACACCCACTAGCATCACTGCAGCTAACAGTACTGGACACACCCACTAGCATCACTGCAGCTAACAGTACTGGACAAACCCACTAGCATCACTGCAGCTAACAGTACTGGACACACCCACTAGCATCACTGCAGCTAACAGTACTGGACAAACCCACTAGCATCACTGCAGCTAACAGTACTGGACACACCCACTAGCATCACTGCAGCTAACAGTACTGGACACACCCACTAGCATCACTGCAGCTAACAGCACTGGACACACCCACTAGCATCACTGCAGCTAACAGCACTGGACACACCCACTAGCATCACTGCAGCTAACAGCACTGGACACACCCACTAGCATCACTGCAGCTAACAGTACTGGACACACCCACTAGCATCACTGCAGCTAACAGTACTGGACAAACCCACTAGCATCACTGCAGCTAACAGTACTGGACACACCCACTAGCATCACTGCAGCAGTGGTAGTTATACTCCGATGTGTTGAATTGTGACTTGCCGTGGTCACCATTCAAAGGCACAATTACGCACATAAGGAAATATGTGCATTTTGGAAGAACAAAGTTTGATCAATCGCAAGTACATTGGAAGACTACAAAGTCAGACGTGGCCCGACTGGTGCAGTTAAAACAACAACAGTTAATACAATGTGATAACCTGGTCACTAATCACAGAGCGTACTGCTTTTACAGCCACGACACATGGTAACAGACACTGAGCAATGTGAAAGTCTGGAATAAGAAGACTGGTGCTTACGTCACTGATATGAGTACCATGGCATTGTGGGTAATCTAGGAATGTTACGTCATTTCCAATCTGTTGACGTGTGGCACGCCTGCATGCTCTACAAATATGTAGACACTGTCAACAAATCACTGGTCCCTTGCAACACTAATTTGGCCCCTTACAACACTAATTTGGCCCCTTACAACACTAATTTGGCCCCTTACAACACTAACCTGGCCCCTTACAACACCAACTTGGCCCCATATCCCAATGCTGGCACCCTTGCAACACAAAAATTGACCCCTTACAAAACCAATTACCACATATTTACAGCAGTGGACATTACGACACAATCCAATTTCATATCATGCTGAATATGGTTAGCAAGAACACATGCACTGACATATCGCAACGCAATGACGCTGCACGACAAATTATGCATAATACAACAACCCAAACTGAACAGTGCATAATGTCCGACACTGGAGCGTATCTGTCGGCAAGAATACAACATTGCCAACATGTAATAAAACTGCCAGCATGTGACGGGTGTCAGACTGTTGTATGGTCCTTTCGTCAGTTACAGAAGTATAACACAACTATTATGACGCCATCATGTCAGACACTTAAGAAGAACGTGTCCAGTAATACCATTCTGCAGACCCCAAATGAACGCAACACCGTGTGTAGTGCCAAACAGAAGTCGGTGCCTACATAAGTTCCCTGCTTTGGAAAGGATATGTATTTGTTTACAAATGTTGCCACATTCTTTTTAAAAAGGTCTCCATTTTAACCAATTCTTGTTTTTGAAAAAAATAGCTCCTTCTTGCATCTGTCTTTCAAGAAATTCCAAAATACACTACAAATCCATGATCTGCATCTGCGTTTATGCAATGTAACACCAATGGGTATTTTTGCTACTTAACATCAGTAAATCTTTAAAGTTTTAACGCAAAATAGAAACTATTTAACCTTTAGAGCTGATCTGAGGTACAATGGAGGCGGTTACCATGGCGACGCCCACAGTCACGACTGCCAAGCCGTAGGCTTCTATTTGACACTATATGGTACACACAACCATCAATGATACCACCAGAACTACACTACATGTACATCAGCTACAAAATGTTACATTTTCAGGAAATTATGCTGGTAAACCACCAAACCATAACTAGTAAAATAGATTAACTATTAATTCATTATACGTGAATTTGTTTAACTCTAGACAACACAACATGAGCAGAACACCAACAAACACTGTGTTTGCAGTTTTGTGCTATCATAGTGTCATGCTCATGGTCTGAAGATGATTGCATATTAAACTGTCATGCCGTCATATAAATAGTTCACTTTGGGATTCCACATTTCATGCACTTCACAAAATAAATGTTGCATAAAAGTCACAATATAAATGTTCATGTACCCATCACAGTAAAACAATCAAGCTCCATTTCATGCAAAAATATACAAGTAAAATTAAACATAGAAATAAACATGCAGTTTTGTCTATGACACATGCAACAGCAGCAACATGCTACAATTGTACAGGTTGTGACCAAAGCATTTTTGCACAATTGATCACGTAAACAAAGTCAACAGCTTGAACGCAAGTGAAAAATAACATATTCAGCCTGATATTTTGATTTGAATCTCGATACTAAACCAGGTGTCTACAATTCACATTTCGCATAGATCTGATGATTAATACTTTATCGCACATGAAGAGAATCATTGCAAAATGATCAATTCTTGCCATTTTCTTGCCCTCTAACAACACATTTGTCAACATATCTCTCCCAACAATCATGCTTTAAACCATAGCATTCCTATCGAAACACATCCCACCCAATCAATGCCATCTCACTAGTATAGATGATAAATTTTACCTGGATCAATATGTGGAACCACATACATAGTTTGTAACTTCAAAATAAAAAATTTGATTATACATCAAAACCGTGATCATGATGCGAGACAATGGCACAGTGACATGGAATGTTCTCGGATCTGTTTAAATGGTTGAGCCAATGTTTCAAGAAAGTCCTCTTCTAGTTCTAATGGCCCACCTCACAGGTGCATAGTGCATACCAAAAGCACAACATAACTGCCATGGTGCCAACATAAATCAGCCAGGTTTTCCTGTGCACTGCGATCAAATCTCACAAGCGAGACGTTGATGAAGAGGCAATGGGCATTTTACAAACGAGCCTGGCTTACTAGAAGCATTCCTATTATTCCGTCAAACATAAAAACACAAAACCGCTATTGCGATAATTTTCTAAACAGTGATACAAAAAGCAGAGATTTTACAGACATGGTCCTTTCTTGCTTTCTTGCTAGCAGAGAGACTGGGGGCACTTCAGAGAGCTGGGGGCACTTCAGAGAGCTGGGGGAAGATTCTCTGTGGGTTGCGTACATTCGTCCTCACTCACCCGCTGCTGTTCATTGTGATTGTCTCGTATGTGCAGACGCAGTAGTTTATTCGTGTCGAACTTGCTCGTGCAGAAGGGACACACAGTCGACTTGGTGGGGATGCCCATGTGTGTGCGCAGGTGCACGCGTAGGTCGTACTTGTACTTGTAGGTGCGCGAGCAGAGGTGGCACTGGAAGGGCCGCGCGTTTGTGTGCACCGGCAGGTGCTCGTGATACTTAGACTTGAAGAGAAACGTCTTCGTACAGAACTCACAGCGATAGATCTTCTGCGGCTCCAACCCCGCCGCGGCAGCCACATCCTGGTCCGCCGCTGCCTTCCCCGACAGGTCAGTGGCGCCCTCTGGAGAGTCAGCTCTTGTGTCAGACGTCGGTGTCATGTCGCTGTCATGCAGCGGACTCACGTGCTGCTTCGCCAGCATCGAGTGCAGCGATCCGTTGGCCACTGGCATCAGTTTATGCATGAACGGCGAAAATTGGCCCGGGATCAACCCAGTAGGTGGCGGCATCAACATGCCACTAGGATTGATGCCACTAGGGGGTGTGAACATCGACGGCGACCCAATGGCGGGGAAGGAGACATCTGTGGTGGCGACCTGGCCGTGGTAGGGGCTGCGACGTTCGACGAAACTGCGTTTTCGTCGGCCCGATCTTTGCAGCCCAACACTCTTTAGCACTGTCGGTGTTGAGCTGCTTCCATCCTGAGGCTTCACACTACCGAGTTCGTCTTTCACCGCTGGGCTGACGGAGCACCGACCTGCCAGTAGTCGTTGTCGGATGACATCTCTCACTTGGGCAGTGTAGCTCTGTGGCGTGGACAACGCCAGATCTGTGTCACCCTGGCTGAGATCAAGTGCGTCCGGATCACGTTTCTTCATAGTCGCTTCCTGTTCGGGTTTCGCCTCCTGTTTCTGGTCAGACTTTGTGGCTGCGTCCTTCACACAGGTGTCAGACGACTTGTTCTGTGTCACAACAACAGACGTGTCATTCCCGTCTCTGTCTTCTTTCTTGACGTCTTCCGGCTCCGAGTCCAGATCCGCGCTCTCGTCAATCTTCATTCCGTCATCGGAGTCATCCAAACAGGAGTCGGAATCTCCCTCACGGGTGTAGTATCCCGTACCAGGGCACACAGGCCCTGCGTTGGGGTTGTCTGTCTTCATTGTGTTCTCCGTTTCCACACTACCCCCCAGCAACTTACTACCCATCTGTGCGATCGTTTCACTTTCTACTGAATCCTCATCTGTGTTTTGATTGGCTGACGCCGGGCGGCTGTCGCGACCCAGCAGCGAATAATCAGTGCAATTTGATTGGTCTGCGTTTGGCGAAACAAGCGAAGCAGGAGACAGATCATCGAAATACGCTGTCACCACCGATGAGTTTTGGCAGTCGACATGCGGTGGCGCGTACTGGTGGGCAAAACCGCCCGCTCCACCAAACCCATTCTCGACACACTGGTATTTTGCATGGGGTTCAAATCCGGCGCTTTGTCGACTACCCATGGCGCCCTCTGGTATGAGGCCGGTAAACCGATCGGCTACCTGAACAACAGTTGTGCGGCCGCCATGCGAAGTGATGCAGATGGTGCCCTCTATGAAGACAGAGGATAGACTGCCTGTCTCCTTCTTCCACAAGTCCAGGATGGCACATGCCACCAAGTGCTTGAGGCGTTGTTTCGGAATGTCCAACATCTTCACTGATGGCTGGAGGCAGTCTTCTGTCAAGGGGAGAACTGGTGATCAATGGACTGGTCTTTGCGTCATGCCACTATCTCCCACTTAACCTGCAAACATAATAATAATAATAAATAACGGTATTCATCTATGCCATATCTCTAGCAATAAACCATTCAGAGAAGCATTACACTTTACAGGAATATACAGGTTACCTTAAAAGTTAAAAAGTAGAGATGTAGTTGTAAAATAAATTGATCCATATAAATTGTTCAATATAAATAAATAATATTTGTCTTAACCCATTTTATCCGGAATATGATTCAAGTTGTAGTTTGCACTTGGCACGGCTTCCCCGCACTGACGTTTTGTAATCCCATTGGCTGGTTAACACTGAATGACGTCAGTATATCAGCATCACTAGGAAACCCATATTTTTCATCCAATCTGTGCCATTCTTTGGGTATTTGCAGTACAAAGCAGGTGCCCCCAAATTAAAGTGAAATCAAAGATGGCGTCAAGTTGCAGACCGTTAAATGTTGACATATTTGGAAGGATAACTCCGCTAACTTGCTTCATACTGATGATGACAAGGAGGCAGACAAGTGGATAGACGATATAAGATGGACGATCATGGTATTTGATGTGACATTTGTCCGTGAAGACATACTTTGAAGCCATCGAAGTGGGGTCAACTGACAATGGCATCCATTTTCGCCCACCTCGCACCACGCTATATTTTTGGCGCCAACAAAGGTAATATTATTTCTAACGACGCTAACTATTTCATAAATAAAGTGACATTGAAAGTGTTGGCCAGAGTTGTTACTTTAGAGTATTTATTTATCAGTTATAAGAAATGAGCCATAAAATTATACATCATTGACAGAAAATATTTAACAAATTTGCATAATTCCGCTCAGCGACGCCACATGTTGGCGATTTAAAAGGCTGACATGGGGTATTATAAAAAATGTTACATAATGAGATTATTATCCAAGATATGTGGACAAGCTGTATATATTTGTTTTCTGCAGAGAGTAACGCATAAAATAATCTCAACTTGCTCCTTGACCTTCTTGGCGAAAATGTCAGGTGAAAAGTAATGTGACAAACATCAACATAGGTTTGAATTTATTGGGCATGTTTTGCCACATGCCACATATAATATATATATGATACAACTATGAGTTTGTCGGTGCAACTGAATAGTTTATTTTATCTACTTTCTAAGGGTATATCACATTTAAAAATTGATTAAGAAATAATAAACCTATGTCCATTTGAAACGAAGGCCTGTCATTTTTTAATGATGACAGATTGATTTGAGGAAATGAGCAGGAACTGGCTACAACTCATCTGCACAAGCTTCAAGATAAAATGGTTAATAATACTAAAGTACTAATACTGATAAATAAGAGTTAATTATAGTACAGGTTAAAATTAATAAATACTAAAATAGCTGATGAATAGTAGATATTAAATATGTTCGGATATTATGAATGTTCTTTTAAAGTGAAAATGCTTAATTAAACAGAAATGTCTTCAGTTGCTTTTTGAACGAACTGAGGCAGTCTGTGGCACGCATGGCAAGCGTCAGATTGTTCCAGAGGCATAGAGCAGCACTTGAAAATGCTTTTTCTCCCTGCGTTTATAGCCTGCATTGTGGAACCTCCAGCAGGTGAGCGTCAAATGACTCATACTTAACCAAACATCTAATATCAAGTAGAGAACATTGAGTAAGGAGTGCTGCTTGCTACAAAAACTGACGGTAAACCCATAATTCATCGCCTAAAATGGGAAGTCTTGATTGGTCAAATCTGCTATTTTTAGCCACTAACAAAATGGTAAATGGCTACGTAGAGTATTCCCCATGTGAGCCATGTCCTGCTTGCACAGAAATTTGAACAGGTTATGCCAACTCAGGGGTTACTCAGCTCAAATATTTCCTCTGGGCTAGTTTCAAGAACTTTGGCACATAAACACTGCTACTCCAAAGGTCATGCTGACTTCCTGCGTGCATATTAAATATGCTCATATTTGTGAATGTCCCATAACATTGTATATCCTATTCTGTAGACCGATTCTCTCCTATGCAACGTTTATGGAATCATTCTTCATTAGTACATTTTCAACTAATTACTTCTACTTTCAGAATACAACATCAGTCATGACTGACCTAAACCAAAATCATCTGAACTCGAACAAGATGGCTGCTCAACCAGTGCTCCATATTTCAACAACGTTACACGCTATCCATTGCCTGGCGGGTGTGATCAACAGCATTTATCTGACTGTGTACATGATTGTTAATACCTGCAACATTTAGGTTAGTTTCTTCTTTTGGAATGCAAGACCGATGCCTAATATACAGTTTTTTTTATACACATGAGCATTCATAGAAATGTTTCAGGGGAAGGGCAAGACATATAGAGAAATCAGCTTGACAACCAACTGAAGGGGAACGGTCCAGTTGTGTTGCCTCCACTACTACACGACTCCCCTTCAATTTACATGTCAGGCTGATTTCTCTTCATTCCCACACTGTCATGTTTAGTCTTCCAAACGCAATGCGTCAATGGATCTCATAAACAATGTCAGCAATTCTGTTGTAAGTGACCTTGCACTTTCAATTCTGTTGTGAGTGACCTTGTACTTTCAATTCTGTTGTAAGTGACCTTGTCCCTCACTTGTACTTTCATTCCGTTCACTCATGTCTGGTTCCACCTCCTGCCTGCTATGGGAAGCTGGCTGATATATAGCTTCTTTGGCGTTAATGATAAAATTAATTTGTAGAGTAAATAGGATAACAATGTTGTGAACATCATACTGAACAGAGTAGGACCAAACATACACCCTCACTTCACGTCGTTGCTAACTGGGAAAGCAAGAGGAAAAAATCCGAGCTTGCACAACCTCATTAAACTGTCTGCCCATGCCGATGAACCTGTCAGAACATCCCAATTTCTTTTCATCTTTTTCTTCTAAAACTTTGTTCCAATCAACACAGTTGATGTAGAGATCGCAGTTTGACTCCTGACTGCAAATATCATGTCGATGTGCCTCTGCTTGTTCTCAAGCCATGCTGGCTCACAGGAAGATGGCGACCTTGCTGCAAATGGAAGGACCGGAGCCCGTGAGGAGGGTCTTTCCAGCGAAAGATCTAACATTAGTTGTCACATGCTTAACAATAGTCCTTCCTCTTGTACAGATGACAGAGACGACCGTCAGTTCCTGGCTGATTAAATCTGCAGACCATGTGGCGTGGCATGGGAAAGTGCAGTGAACTTGTCATCAACGCATGGGCCCAACCTACACTAGGATAGCATCTTTTCCTGGAACTGTGCCAGTGTAGAGTAGACTGGCTGTTTTTTGTACCGATCCATAAGTGGATTCTGTCAACCACGTTACATGTATCTTCAAAGCAGTGCATGCCTTTAAACATGGGACAAAAACTGCTTGTTACAAATGTAATGTTTTGTTTACAGTTTGAATATTACATGTATCCAACTTTCAAATTGCAAAACTATTTGGACAGTTCTGGGAATTGGGTTATTTTCACAACCGATTGTGAAAGATTGTGATCTGTTAATTCTACAAACCATGCCCAAACAAATCAAGTTTTGGCTTAATCAAGTCGGGTTGTGTACCCGGGACATATGAAATGCAGTACTTGGTAAGAACTATAACATAGACTAGGAATAGACATTGTACTTTTAAAATTAAGTTTTATCTATGTCAGTGTGTGTAAGTGTCAGATGATATGATCAATAGAGATTACAGGAAGTATTTAGTTTCATTCTGTTAATGGAAAAACGTATATACTGAAACTGGTGTCATGTGACCACCAAAGCAGTCACATGATACCAGATGACAGGGTTGTGAAAGTTCCAAGGAGCAGATCATTAAGACAATGAGTGGTGACTAACACTTCCTTCTAAAACAGAATTATGTGTGATTATGAAACATCACGTTGTAAATTACCATTCGGAATCTTTTTTCTAATAAATCTGTTTACAGAATTGAACTGATTCACTTTGTGGTTGTCCCCGAATGTCCCGAGACAGTGTTGGTGTTTGTCATCTATTAGAGTAACTAAGGATTCAGAAAGCTGGTCTACCACATCATGAACGCAACTTTGAAGGAAATGTTGTATGTTATGTAATCAACGTTCGAAACAGCACTTGTCTGGGACAAACGACTTTTGGTCCGAACAAGTAAACTTATTCTTCATGGTTAATGGTAGAAGTGAAATGTCACACTCTGCAGCCTTTTTATTTAAACAAATTCAAATGCAGATAGAGTTCGTTAGCAACTGCGCATGTTGCAATTTTGTTAGTGTAAATCTTTCAGTTTGGTCAATGCAGTGTTTCCCCCGAGTAATACGATGGGCGAGGTAGTAGGTTGAGCTGAGCATGCGATGTGTCGGAACTGTCTTTTTAAATGGCTTAAAAATGGCGCATCATAAAGTGTGCTTTAACCTGGCATACAACGGGGAAAGGAATTACTAGTTAGCAAGCGAATGTGTTAGTAGCATTACTTTTGTGAATAGTACGGACACTAGAAATATCTGTGCGAGGTGACTTATAAAAACAGTGAGGTGACTTATAAAACAGTGAGGTGACTTATAAAACAGTGAGGTGATTCGCTTCATTTATCACACAGCAGGGAAACACTGGAATGTATAATATCCACTCACTCGTCTTAAATTTTATGAACTATATGAAAAGTTAGCTTTCTATCGATACACCATGTTTGAATAATTAGACATTTTCAACAGTCTTCTGGATTTGTCTTACACCTGTCACGAGGGTTTGCGCATGGCAGCACTGTTACCACATCACTAAATCTATCAATTATACTCAGATTGGTACATGAATTTCATGCAGTGTTTTTGTTAAAACTGTTTTAATATAATTGAACTGGCCATATAAACTTCAACAAAAGTATGCATTTGCTTGCTTGATCAATTTAAAGGGAAACAAAAGTCAATGTATTGATCATATGGGTTGGCGTGAACTGTGCATGCATGCGTATTGTTATCTGTTACTTTCTGACCTAACCACAAAAACGACCGCCAACAGCCGCCAAACTTCTCACATTTCTTACATACATATACATACACTACATTACAAAAAATCACTTGTATTCCTCTAAAGAAGAAAATTCACAAAAGAAACGCGCAAATCTCAACGGACGGCAACTTCAACTACCATGCGCCCGAATATTTATAAACCTTACTGCATTCGCACGCGTGAATTAGTTTAAATAATTATAAATAATATAATAATAATTAGCAGCATCGCTATGGTCTGCAGAAAATGTTAAACGGCAAACAAAGGCAACGCTTTGGTGATATGGGCCTAACAGAGTTGATAAAAAGTAACAATTTTATATCAAAATATATAATTTTAATAGTTTATTTTATATAGCGCCAAATCCATAATTGTTTGTATCGCTTCACAACATACTGTTATTAAAGAATAAGCAATAAGAAGAATGCTACCCACAGATAATATTATTTTTTTAATACTTATGCCTGCATAATGATCTAAAATTGCCTATTAGTCATAAAAGAGGTATGGAAATTACATGTTTTTCAATGATGTCATAGTATTTATTTTATCTATAAACATCCCGCGTGTTCTGCGAGCATGCAAGCTTACATTACATAAGCGATGTTTTAACAATAATAACTAAAACAATAACATATTATTATTATTATTTTTAAATGCACCGAAACCTTCTTTTTCTATCACCATATATTTCCCTTATATTCATATTTTGTAAAACAAATTCAGTGATTTATTGTCCCGATAATTAATAAAGTGTATTGTCCAAAAATCATTATTATTACATATCTGGTGGTGAAAATATCATTCATAAGTAGAAAAAAATAACTTCAATAATATTTTCTTATGCACAATGTGTGTGTGTATGTGCTGAATGAAAAATCTTGTTATTATTTTACCATTTTAATTATATTACCTTTACATTAATTTATCATTATTGTTGTTATGGAATTTTTATTGGTTCTTTTTAATACTGATAGGTCACTTTCGTTAATTATTTAGACACGTGTATTATCATCATTTATTTTTAATTATGATCTATGGATAATTTTCTTCTTATTGTATTTTTTTAATAGCAACATATTGTGAAGCGTCACAACCAATTATGGATGTGGCACTATATAAATAAAATATTATATTAGAATAAAACTTATTATTTCCGGCAAATCATAGTGATGATAATAATTAAGTATTATTATATTATTTATAAGTAATTAAACAATTTCGCGCGTGCGAATGCAGTAAGTAAAGTTTACAAATATTCGCACGCACAAACGTAACTTATAATAGCGATTTTACGGTACCGCAGAGCGGCCAACAAAGTGGCCGTCGAGATATGCGCGTTTGTTTCATGAATTTTCTTCGTTAGAGGAATGGAAGTGATTTTATTTTATAGCGTAGTGTATGTATATGTATGTAAGATATGTGAGAAGCAGTTTGGCGGGTGGTGGAGGTCGTTTTCATGGTTGGGTCAATCCAACCCGGTCGTCTGGCATCCACACTGTGTCTGTGACTGTCCCAACGAATCAACTGGACTACTCTTTCAGTTCTGGTCGATTCAAAGGGTAACAAAAAGACAGCTTACTGATACCGTCTTTCACTGAACTGTTGTTACAAGCGTATGAGGAACGGTGTGGCATATTGCTGTCGCGATTTTTTTGTAAACCAACGTAACGCACTTTTAGCGAACCACTTGGCTCTCTGTTATGACAGCTGAACCAGCAGATGACTTTATGACTTTATGTTACTCGTGGGTGAGTGTGACATCATCTATGACAAAGAATACCAACTTGCAGGACAAGTAAGAATGTTGGTGGACGAGTTACTTTAAAATGTACTTGTCCTCGGAACAAGTAAACATACGGACTTATTTATAATGCTGGTAACCCAATTCGCAGCCAAAAAACAAGGATGCAAGAGATGTTTTAAAAACAACCAGGACATCAATAGACAAACTGATAACCAAGAAAGTGACACTGCACCCAAACTCATGGGAAGCAGCAAGATCTTGTGGACTTTGGACAGTATCCTTCCAACAGCTGCTTGTGTTGAGACAACTCAAGGCAAGTTGTACCCGTACAACCCGGTATTACTTCTCACAAGTTGAAGGGTGAGGGACGGAGAAGCTTTGAGTGTAACAAAACATAACCATTTGTAAACTTACTCATTTGTAGGTTACTATAAATAAATTGTTACACAAAGGGCGTGAAATTAATGTGGCATGGACAGCAACGTTTCCATGTTTACAACATGAGTAATCGTCAAATTTGCTTTGTCGCTGTAACTTGTAAAAACATCAGCATTGTAATTGTTCTTCATACATGCAAGAGTGTCATCCAGTTTCTGAAATGAAGGGACCATGAGAAGCCAAAATATTAGCCATAATTAATGTCACATCTCAGCGCTTACTGATGAACCCCCTCAACACGAGAAAGATGTCAACCTCAGAGATAGCAGATATTTTACTAGAATATTCCAACGTGACACAGCATTCTGACTATGAGTTAAAGTTAGATGTCAAAATGTTGACTATATGCTGAAAAAGTTTAGTCTGCATGAATTAATTCCTTTAGATGGAAACTAACCATTTTTAACGACAATCAACATTCTGACATCAGTAATTAACTCAAGAGTCGGAATGCATTCATTAATTTAGATGCGTTGCATCAAAGTGAACTCTCTTGTTTACTTTTTTAATGTCTCCAAAAACCATCAATGATCAATAAAAACATATTTATACACGAATGCCCGTTTATGCATATAATACAAAACATGTTTGTAAGTGGGTTATTTTTGCCTAAATCATTACGCATGGTTGAAAAAGAAAAAGGGATACCGAGAAAATATACACATTTGGAGGATCAGAAAACGTATGTTTAGGGAAAGACGAACCTTATTATGTAATGGCTAATATAATATCAATACATTACCAATATGTAACAACTACACAATAATCTTTTAAAGTTACTTTGCCAAAACTTGTTTCCTTAGTGTATGGTGCCCCAATTTCAACTAAACAACAAAATCCATTAAAGTAATGTTTGCAAATTTAAATAAGTATCATATGTTTGTTTATTATAGTTATTCACTGTTTTTATAATTAATTTTAAATGTGACAAATTAGACCAAACAGTGTATATTGTACATATCTAAAATAAAAAAGCATTTGGGCAATTTTATACAGAATCATATTTTAGAAGTTATACATTATGTAAGATTTGTTTACACATACTTGTAGGATTATAGATGTGCATTTAACTATTGTTTAAATTCCCCATTGTATTGTCATAGTGTTTCTTGTTTGTAATATTATTATATGAAATTGTAAACAGTATGTGTTACGCATTCCCATATGTATCAATTTATGTAAACGTCAACTAATTGTACTGTGTAATTGTCGTGTGTCTGGCAAAATGGTTATCAATATCAAGAAATGGGGTCACATTTACAGTCTTTGTATTTTCAAATTTCAACAAAATAAAATATTTCATGTGACATTTTCTTACAATTACACGCCTTGTATTTCTGACAAAACCTAGAACCATACATATGTTTATGTACATTTATTAATAAATACGGACTACAAAAAAACCTGTTTGCTTTGTTTATGTTGTGAACTGTTTATTCAATGGGTAGCATACATAAGGTTAAACCAGACACGAAGCTCTGTGGTGAGCCCGTCTGACACTGCCACTGGCTGGGAAACGGGCGGGCCCTGCTCTGCTGACGTGGGCGTCTCTCCCGGGAATTCAACAGGTGGGATGGATATCAAGGACGGGAAATGCCCAGTACACAACCACTGATAAATACCCATAAACAAACGATCGAGACGGAATCGCACTAGGCGCGACTGTACGTCGAGTCCGCGATCGTTTGTTTATTCGAGGCTTTGCCAGCTGGAGCCAGCGCCGACGCATTATGGCTTCTTTTCTCGGCGACTAGTGAGCCGCAGTTGACAAAGTTGGCCGTTCCCGATTTGAGCCTAGTAAAGCCCCCCAACGATACCAAACAAGTGGTTTGTTTATTAAACGCACAATTTAACGGACAGAAACAACACAAATGACTTAAAGGGACTGAGTAGTGTCACTTTAAACCGAGGAATAGCTGTAGATCTGTCGCATGTCGCCTGACCTAAATTGATAGCGCGATAAAATGACCTAAATACCTTCACACGACTTACGCTGCGACAAAGTTTCTGCGTCGTCACTCGGCGCCTGACAACTGGCTGCTTTCGTCCCGGCTCGGTTCTAAGGGGCCGAGAAATACATTGCGAAGTTTCGTCAGTCGACTTACCAACTTTTCGCCGAGTTTTCGCCCGTCAACTTCGCGTCGTCCCGTCTCCGCCCGCCGTCCCACAGGTAGCCATGTCAGTTCTGGGCTGGCCGGCCAATCTGATTGGTTTACGGTGCTCTCATTTCGCGGCATCCACGAAGGACATGACGTCATGGTGTCACACGCTTCCGGTGTGTGACCGGGGTGAGAAGTTGATAGCTCACAAACAGGATGCTGTTTACTGAGATCATAGTCTCTAATTATAGAAACACTGGTTGTCAAACGACACTACTCGTAGGGTATTGGGGATTTCAGACAGCAGGCCGTATACTTCGAAAAGAACAAGTGACAACGTTGTCGTTGAGGATGTGTTATTGCCAAGTCGCAGTGCGTGACCTTTGGCCCCGCCCTGGGGCCGGGCTGTGATCAACATGCTAATCTCCAATTTAGACTCCAAGCTAGCAACAAATGTCGCATATACAATAAAATGTTTGGTCGGGTGACAGTGATGCGCATTCAAAAGTCTGCATTTTTCTGTAAAATATAATTTCAAACGACCTTGATTTATGCTAATTCACGCGTCAACCGCACGCACGCGCGCATGAACGAATACACGCACGTACATTCGCACAGCATATAGGCGGGTCCAGGCGGCTTGGGGGGCACAGTATTACGTGCCTCCTCCACTCAGACCTTTGGAATGTGTCCCTGTTTTGATGATTCTCAACTCTCTATGGAATGCAACTTTCTCAGCGCCTCGATTAGGGAGGTTTTGCCTCTGGGAAGCCTGACGATGTTTTTTGGGTGAGACTCGGGGTTGGGTGGACAATTGTCACGAGCGTCGGTGAGTTTTGGCGAGCCTCAACGGGGGTGGAATTGGAATGTTTTGGGTCCCCATATAGCTTAACTTTCTCGATGTGCACGCACGCACACACGCACATACCCACCTCCACTACCACACACCCAACTAAAGTAAACACATACGCGCGCGAACGCACGCACATTCGTACGGCTACGTTTCTATATTTCCTCAATCAGTTTGGTAACGTACTTGACATAGTATCAGACCTTGTGTGTGGATTCGTAGACATGCAGGCTGCGCTTGGGTTAGTTGAGATGTGTTTCATGTGTGTATGCCTGTATAGTTTATGTGCTATTGAAAATAATATAAAAAAAATCCTTAACTTTGCCTTTTCTGGTTATTAAATTGTTTTAAAAAATAAATAAAAAAACTTAACATTACCAAGGTGAGGGACGGATAAAGAGTGGGTGTATA